>NIVC01002363.1:0-180664 GCA_002269645.1 Macrostomum lignano
CGCATCCCACAATGCTGTCGTCAGATCACAAACGGTTCGTAGGTTTCTTGGATTTTTAAAAGTTTGGTGCTCCACATAGGCTCTGAGCTCCTTGAGGCTCTAATACTCTTTCGACAATCCGATTTTATAAGCTTCCTGGATAGCTTTGGACCCTTGGATGCCATTGGATATCGGATATCTAACTATCACGGGCTTTCCTGAAATATCTCTTGATCCTGACGTCCCTAGATCCTGAATTTCTCTTGATCCTGAATAACTCTAGATACCAAATCTCTCTCGATCCTAAATTTCAGTGAATCGCGCCATTTCTGATATTTAATACATTTTAAAACATGTATGTTCTTAGATCTTAAACGCGTAAAGATCGACTAGTTGCATCGGGATGTCTCCTAAATTTGGCACTTACGCCACTTGCAGCCGGAGTGACCAGCTCCTTTGTATCCGTCGCCAATGGACCCGTGTGGACAAGCGGCAGGAAATGCTGCGTTAGCCAAATCGCTGCAAACTGACGTTGGATCGCACTGCAGCTCTTCAGATAGGAGCAGCCGGACTCGCCAGTGCTTGCGTTGGCATAGTTTGGCGCAATAAACGGTACGGAGCAGGTTTTACCGTCGCCAACGTAGGGCGACACGCAGGCGCACTGGTAGCTTCCGGGTAGGTTGCGGCAAATTGCGTTGGCGCTGCACGGCGAGACGGTGGCCGAGCATTCGTCTACGTCGCTGCAGTTGTAGCCGTTGCCTTGGTAACCAGACTGACAGCGGCACTGATAACCGCCAGTGTGTTGACGCACACGGCTTTGGCGTGACAGGCGTGATTGCCTCTGGCAGATGGGTTTAGGGGTTTTTTCAGTTAAATTCGACTGGAAGATGAAAAATAAACAAAAGATGACAATAGCGAAATGCGATAGTAAGTAAGAAGTAGCAGTAAAATAAACTTCTGAATGTCCAGGGGGAAAATGAACACAGAATCAGGACACAAATGGAGAAGGACGTAGAGACGGACGTTGAGACGGACGTGGAGACGGACTTAGAGACGGACGTGGAGACGGACGTGGAGACGGACTTAGAGACGGACGTGGAGACGGACGTGGAGACGGACGTGGAGACGGACGTGGAGATGGACTTGGAGACGGACTTAGTGACGGATGTGGAGACAAAAAGACTAACGCTAAAATCCAAAAAAGGCTAACTGTAAAAATGAAAAGCCGAAAAATGATGTTGCAGAAAAAGACGAAGAAAACATTGAGCGGACAGAAATCGCATCATTGGCCTCTCACTTGGCACACTCGTCAATATCCTCGCAGGCGGGCCCGGCGAAGCCTTCGGCACAGTCGCAGAAGGCGGCGCCATCCGCAGCTGCACGCATTTGGTGTTGTTTTTGCACGCGTTGCCAACCGAGTCAATTCCGCGAGCGCCGTTGCACACGTGCTTCTTAGCGCAGGCCTGCGAGTACCAAACCTGGCCCTTGGCCTTGTAGAAACCGCCGGCTTCGTCTCGTTTGGCCGCTGTGCAGCCGCATTGGTTGGCTCGGACGCAGACGTTGCCGCTTCGACGGTAGCTCGGCTGGCAATGGCAGGCTGGCTGACGACGCTGCACGCCGCAGTGGGAGCCGGTGCCGATGCCCTGGTTGATGTTCGGACAGTCGTTCGGCTCGCAGGGTCGTGCGTCGACTACCAACTGTTCGTTGGCCTGACAGGTGGAAGTCTCTGAATGGAGCGGTTCGAGTCGAGTTTTGAGTCACAGCGTGCGTCATGTGTCAACACATCGACTTTAATTTTGTCATCCTGAATGTAAACACTGAATACCAAATTAGCACCCTGATTTATTCAGGCTGGATGCCAATTAATTTGAATTCCATATTTTCTGATGCTTAAAACTCAGAAACCGATTCAAGGCTATAACCACTTTGGAAATACCTTATAAATATAAATAAACCGCTAAATAAAATCTTACAAGCCTTCTGTAACATCCAGCCGAACATATCATTAACATAATCTATTAAACGTTATAACCGCACTACTGTCTCAAGTAGAAAGTGTAACATTTATTTGCACTGCTTACCCTGGCACAGTCCGGGCGGGAACAGCTGGGCGGAGCTGAGCAGGCCGCGGGCGCTGAGCACCTTGTAGAATGCTGTAGTCAGCTGGCACAGCTGCAGGTTGTCGAAGGGAGCGGCCATGTCGCTGTGGCAGGCGTCGTTAAAGACTCCGCGAAGCGTCGCGTCAGCCAGGTAAGTTGAGAACGCGTAGTTGGACAGAATAGCATTGCAGACGACCATCACGGAGGCTGAGGAGACGCTGCTGCTTTCGACTGGGCGGGAAATTTCCTCCTTTTTGCAGCTGCAATTCAGGCGGGGGGATAAAGAGCTGTTGTTGTTGGTGATAATAATGTAGCTCGTAAGATGTTGGTAAATGTGAGAATTATTGGGCGTGGTCAGGAAGGTGGCAAGGTGGGCTGTGCCCCACCCCCCAATAAAGTGAAAAATGATATTTCGCTTCTTGCAGGATCTTTAACGCCCCTGGTACTAGCGCCCCTGGTGCTGGCGCCCCTGGTGCTGGCGCCCCTGGTGCTGGCGCCCCTGGTGCTGGCGCCCCTGGTGCTGGCGCCCCTGGTGCTGGCGCCCCTGGTGCTGGCGCCCCTGGTGCTGGCGCCCCTGGTGCTGGCGCCCCTGGTGCTGGCGCCCCTGGTGCTGGCGCCCCTGGTGCTGGCGCCCCTGGTGCTGGCGCCCCTGGTGCTGGCGCCCCTGGTGCTGGCGCCCCTGGTGCTGGCGCCCCTGGTGCTGGCGCCCCTGGTGCTGGCGCCCCTGGTGCTGGCGCCCCTGGTGCTGGCGCCCCTGGTGCTGGCGCCCTGGTGCTGGCGCCCCTGGTGCTGGCGCCCCTGGTGCTAAAGCCCCTGGTGCTAAAGCCCCTGGTGCTAAAGCCCCTGGTGCTGGCGCCCCTGGTGCTAAAGCCCCTGGTGCTAAAGCCCCTGGTGCTAAAGCCCTGGTGCTGGCGCCCCTGGTGCTAAAGCCCCTGGTGCTAAAGCCCCTGGTGCTAAAGCCCCTGGTGCTAAAGCCCCTGGTGCTAAAGCCCCTGGTGCTAAAGCCCCTGTTGCTAAAGCTCCTGGTGCTAAAGCCTCTGCTGGCGCTGGCACCAACCTTTTAAATACCTCAGGCGGCAGTTGACTGACAACAAAGTATTATATAATCATGCATTAGTAAAATTTAGGTCAGAAAAAATAAGTTTATAAAACCCTTAATCACTTTTTGTAGCGTATTGACTACTACTAAAACGATTTTCTAAATACACTTAGCGTCAAGTTCAGCTTACTTGGAATTGGACTGATTAGCAGCCATCCAGGAGGCGTACACCGCCGCCTTATCCGAGCTCGTCGTGTTGGCGCCTTTCGGCGTGAAATCGTTCGCCTGATGGCCGTCGGAGTTGCCGCAGAGGCCGCACGGTTCAATGCCGGCCAGCTGGGGGGAGATCACGGTTGCCAGGTAGCGGCGCATGTCGTAGGAGACTTCCAAGCCGTAGTCCGTAGTGATTACGATGTCGTTCCACATGTAGGTGATGGCCACAGAGCTGTTCGGATGGCCGGCCAAATTGCCAGAGTAGGTGTTGAGGCTGGGCGTGATGGGCATTCCATTTACCTGGAATAATTAATTGTTTGTGAAGAAGGTTAGTATTTTGTCTCTAGGGCTGTTCGCCAGATTCTATCCCAAAGGCACAGAGTGAGTACAGGCCCTACGATAAGAAATGAAGTGCCGCTGTACACCATGTGCAAGTGTATGCCTGATTTTAAGCATCCGTGTGCGCTTATGCGTCTTCAGGTGTCAGCGAAATGGGCACGTCTTGTTTCCTCCTCACTGACTGCGGGTCGACTATCAGTTGGAAAAGCTCCCCGCGAACAATCAAGCTATTTAGTTGTCAAGCAGTTACTATGCCATTACGAAACTGTGACATCTTGTCCGGAAGCACGAGAATTTCCCGTAGGAGATTAGGCCGCAGTGCAAATCCCCCTCAATGCTTAATTAAGTCTTAATAAAGAGATTTACCTGATCAAAACTTTTTGATGGTAACTGTATATCAAATGCATACCTGTGGGTTTTGATTTTTATATAGATGCAGGGCTACATCAGTGAGCTAATAATTAATTCATATGCCATGCTGCTTTGTCCCCTAAATCTCTTATTAAAGACTTACTTAGCATTAGGGGCGGGGTAATGCAGACAAAATCTGCCGTATGATTAAATGCACTGCAGGAGAAAAGAATTGCGGGCAAATTGCACTGCCGCAAATCTCGACGGGCAATTCGTCTGCGGGCAATTCTCATGGACTCATCTTGTCCTGTGTCCTTGCGTTGCAGCACTGGTTGCATTTTTACTACTAAGCAATAAAACACAGGTTTTGAAACGGTTCTTGATTTTGTTATTTTCAGGTGTGGAGTTCTGCATGGAATGCTAAGTGGTCTAACACCTGTAAAGAGTTGCCGTTGCACTCACTGTAACTCCGTGCTCATTGTGCGCCATGATGGTGAGGTCGTACACCCGAACAAGAACGCCGGCAACAAAGACTTTGGCACCGCCGATCAGATCTTGTTGAATATCGACGCTGAAGGCGTACTTGCTTCCAGCGGTGGCGTTGCAGTTGGCGGCCAGCTGGAAGTCGCAGCGCGAGCCGCCAACCTGATGCGCTCCGTCGAAGGTTACCACGTGGACGTTGCCGAATGCGCTGCAGGCGGCTCCGGTGCGACAGTTGAAGCCGTCGCCAAAGTAGCCGGTTTTGCACTGGCATTTGTAACTTCCGGGCGTGTTGATGCACTGGGCGTTCGGGTCGCAATTGTGCAGCTTCAGGGCGCACTCGTCGATGTCTGGAAATGAGTCAATTACAGGATGCTCAGCTACCTTAAGACATGATCTTTTAAACAACTTTTCAGTCACTCTGTTATCTATTTAAAGATGCCGGACCTCTATAAATGGCGAAATTGATAACTTGTTGGGCTAGTCGACTAGAAACGCCGAGACATCCAATCCGTCGAAGTAATCATCCCGTGTTTTTTAATTCAAACTCAACGCTGGTGCTTAAGTTGGTAAATAATATTTATATAATACAATCTGAGGACTTCTAAGATGTCTTCAGTTTTAAGTTATTGCATACATGCTATTATTTGACATCACTTACCAGCTGGGCAGAGGTACGACACTTCGTAGTCGCTGCAACCGGCGGCTTTGTTCTGCGACTTGTCGCACACGATGCCCTCTCGAGAGCAGGGGGTGGAGAAGTTCTGGCCAGTGGCTGAGGCTGACAGGCCGGTGCCGGCTACTCGGCATTTCCAGTCGATTGGAGAGTTGCAGATTTCACTGCATACCTACAATGGGACGGTATGGATCAGTGTGTCTGTCCGTCTGTGCTGTGTCTGTCCGTCTGTGCTGTGTCTGTCCGTCTGTGTTAGTGTCTGTCCGTCTGTGCTGTGTCTGTCCGTCTGTGCTGTGTCTGTCCGTCTGTGTTAGTGTCTGTCCGTCTGTGTTAGTGTCTGTCCGTCTGTGCTGTGTCTGTCCGTCTGTGCTGTGTCTGTCCGTCTGTGTTAGTGTCTGTCCGTCTGTGTTAGTGTCTGTCCGTCTGTGCTGTGTCTGTCCGTCTGTGTTAGTGTCTGTCCGTCTGTGCTGTGTCTGTCTGTCCGTCTGTGTTAGTGTCTGTCCGTCTGTGCTGTGTCTGTCCGTCTGTGTTAGTGTCTGTCCGTCTGTGCTGTGTCTGTCTGTCCGTCTGTGCTAGTGTCTGTCCCTCTGTGTTAGTTTCTGTCCGTCTGTGCTAGTGGCTGTCCCTCAGTGTTAGTGTCTGTCCGTCTGTGCTGTGTCTGTCCGTCTGTGCTAGTTTCTGTCCGTCTGTGCTAGTGGCTGTCCCTCTGTGCTAGTGTCTGTCCGTCTGTGCTAGTGTCTGTCCGTCTGTGCTAGTGGCTGTCCCTCTGTGCTAGTGTCTGTCCCTCTGTGCTAGTTTCTGTCCGTCTGTGCTAGTGTCTGTCCCTCTGTGCTAGTGTCTGTCCCTCTGTGCTAGTGTCTGTCCGTCTGTGCTAGTGTCTGTCCGTCTGTGCTGTGTCTGTCCGTCTGTGCTAGTGTCTGTCCATCTGTGCTGTGTCTGTCCGTCTGTGCTAGTGTCTGTCCCTCTGTGCTAGTTTCTGTCCGTCTGTGCTAGTGTCTGTCCGTCCGTGTGTGCTAGTTTCTGTCCGTCCGTCTGTGCTAGTGTCTGTCCGTCCGTCTGTGTTAGTGTCTGTCCGTCTGTGTTAGTGTCTGTCCGTCTGTGCTGTGTCTGTCCGTCTGTGCTAGTGTCTGTCCCTCTGTGCTAGTGTCTGTCCGTCTGTGCTGTGTCTGTCCCTCTGTGCTAGTGTCTGTCTGTCTGTGTTAGTGTCTGTCCGTCTGTGCTAGTGTCTGTCCCTCTGTGCTAGTGGCTGTCCCTCTGTGTTAGTGTCTGTCCGTCTGTGCTAGTGGCTGTCCCTCTGTGCTAGTGTCTGTCCGTCTGTCTGTGTTAGTGTCTGTCCCTGTGCTAGTGTCTGTCCGTCTGTGCTAGTGTCTGTCCCTCTGTGCTAGTTTCTGTCCCTCTGTGCTAGTGTCTGTCCCTCTGTGCTAGTGTCTGTCCCTCTGTGCTAGTGTCTGTCCGTCTGTGCTGTGTCTGTCCCTCTGTGCTAGTGTCTGTCCCTCTGTGCTAGTGTCTGTCCGTCTGTGCTAGTGTCTGTCCGTCTGTGTTAGTGTCTGTCCGTCCGTCTGTGCTAGTGTCTGTCCGTCCATCTGTGCTAGTTTCTGTCCGTCTGTGCTAGTGTCTGTCCGTCCGTGTTAGTGTCTGTCCCTCTGTGCTGTGTCTGTCCGTCTGTGCTAGTTTCTGTCCCTCTGTGCTAGTGGCTGTCCCTCTGTGTTAGTGTCTGTCCGTCTGTGCTGTGTCTGTCCTCTGTGCTAGTGTCTGTCCGTCTGTGCTGTGTCTGTCCCTCTGTGCTAGTGTCTGTCTGTCTGTGTTAGTGTCTGTCCGTCTGTGCTAGTGTCTGTCCCTCTGTGCTAGTGGCTGTCCCTCTGTGTTAGTGTCTGTCCGTCTGTGCTAGTGGCTGTCCCTCTGTGCTAGTGTCTGTCCGTCTGTCTGTGTTAGTGTCTGTCCCTGTGCTAGTGTCTGTCCCTCTGTGCTAGTTTCTGTCCCTCTGTGCTAGTGTCTGTCCCTCTGTGCTAGTGTCTGTCCGTCTGTGCTATTGTCTGTCCGTCTGTCTGTGTTAGTGTCTGTCCCTCTGTGCTAGTGTCTGTCCGTCTGTTTTAGTGTCTTCCGTCGTTGCTAGTGTCTGTCCGTCTGTGTTACTTTCTGTCCCTGTGCTGTGTCTGTCCCTCTGTGCTAGTTTCTGTCCGTCTGTGTTAGTGTCTGTCCCTCTGTGCTAGTGTCTGTCCGTCTGTTTTAGTGTCTTCCGTCGTTGCTAGTGTCTGTCCGTCTGTGTTACTTTCTGTCCCTGTGCTGTGTCTGTCCCTCTGTGCTAGTTTCTGTCCGTCTGTTTTAGTGTCTGTCCTTCTGTGCTAGTGTCTGTCCGTCCGTTTTAGTGTCTGTCCCTCTGTGCTAGTGTCTGTCCCTCTGTGCTAGTGTCTGTCCGTCTGTGCTAGTGTCTGTCCGTGTGTCTTAGTGTCTGTCCGTCTGTGGGAGTGCCCTTTGTCTTTATGAGTGTCCTTCGTCTTTATGAGTGTCTGTCCGTCTGTGATGGTGTCTGTCCGTCTGTGATGGTGTCTGTCCGTCTGTGATGGTGTAGTTTCGTCTGTGCTAGTGTTTGTCCGTGTGTCTTAGTGTCTGTCCGTTTGTGTGAGAGTCCTTCGTCTGTATGAGTGGCTGTCCGTCTGTGATGGTGCCCGTCCGTCTGTGTGAGTGTCTGTCTGTCTGTTTAGTATCTGTTTCTCTGTGCCTGTCAGTTTATCCATCTGTCTATTCCAGCGTGTCTGTCTTTAGCAGGAGATTACCAAACAACCAAAAGGCCCAAGCTTACCACTCGAGCAAAGTTGATGTTCTCATTGTCACCATCGCTTGGGTCCCTGTCCGAGTTGCAGTAGGCGGTCCATTTTGATTTTGGCGCAATCAAGTCACGCGCACCTGTACAATGAAAATAATAAAAATGTGTGACAGTAAGTGCGTGAAGGCTATGACATAGGACCATGCAGTGTACTGATCTAGCGCAAAGTGGGCCATGGGAGAATATTGGAGGCTGGGAATTTTGCTCAGCGAGCCACTCAGCGATTGCAAGATCCAGTCGAAGTCCATCGGAAGCAGAACGGAGCCTGAAATTTGAAACCGGGGTGTTCAACTTAGGAGCCGAAAATTTCCTCGTCACTGTCTGCATGGTGAATTAAGTTGGTTGAGACACTGGCGCAGAAGTTATAATGCTGGAGAGGATTGGTAGCAGAAGGTTGCGCAGGATAAAATCCCTAACTTTTGACGTGTCCCGCCCACCTCCGCTGCTGACTCGCCGGCCCTCGCTCCCAGATTGCATGCTGAGCTCAGCAACTTGCAGCTCAGGCAGAATCCACCGTCTTAGCTGCACGTGTTGCACCGTCTTTAATCCTAACTGATCCTCGACTGCGTTCTCCCGTGCACCTGTTGCAGCTGAGTATTTTGCCTTTCAAGGATTTCTCCTCTATAAGAAACATCGACTCCTAAGCGGATTAGACAGAATGAAAGAAGTAGAAGATTAATCAACTGCTGTGCTACCGAGTGCAGAATAGGCTTTAAAGTCTGATTGGTATGCCAAGAACGGCGCCACTGTCGCCGGGTCCGCAACTACGCAATTTTTTCTTTTTTCTATTTTTGTTAGGATAAATCCTCGCGCTAAGAAAAGAATTGTAAATTGATTTAGCGAGATTAATAATAACGTTTGAGTAGAGGAAAATTGAATCCCAAAAAAGTTTTTCCTTAAGATTTTCGCAAATGCACCTTGACATTCTGGCATACTTTTTGAGTGTGTGCACTTTAGAATGAAATGTGTTTGGCAGGTTTTTTTGGTCTTTCAGAAGATGACGGCCTCAATTTATCAGTTGTCGGCATTTAATTTGGGACTGGTTTGGGATTTGACTTTGCATCGAATACTACTGACACAGCTACAGTTAAGTAATGAGTTATCATATTTTGACTGATGCAAATTAGAAAGATTTCTACCCTTGCGCGGCCATTATAGCTTGTACTGCAGAGTAAATGCACAATGCTCGTCAGTAGTAAGCAAAATGAACAGTGTGTCGAGATGAAATTCCTTCACTTTATATTTTTTAATATTTCAATTCTTCTTAGCGCGAGTGCCTGCTCACAAAAATGAAGATCTCTCAATGAACGCGCACACTTTGTGCAAGAAGAGCTAGATGCATACAGATGGTAACAAACTGTACAAAAGACTAGGCAAAGCATCGAAAAGCAGACACACACAAACTGCATTCCCACTTGATTTGGTTTCACAGAAGCTCTTCACACGGCACTAAAAGGCAATGGAAAGAGGCTTGGTACTCCATCGATCTAGAAGCCAAGGGATCAATCAACGCGGAAGATTTGGCGGTCTATATGCGCAAGAATAACTACGAAGAAGCGTTTGTGAAGGTGCGGTGCAACTATAATGAGACGTGAAATTGCATTTTTGAAGTATTCAATACTAAGCACTTGGTCTTCTGTTGCTTTACAGAAATGGATGGCCATATTTGATCAGGACAATTCGGGTACTATTGAACTCGAAGAGTACTGCGAAGTTCTGGGACTCAATGAGAAGGAAATGTGCGTTAAAAGATTGTGACCTCGAGGCTTTTTGAGCTAATTCTCTTTTTGTCTTGTTTGAGAAACATTTAATGAAATTTTAAATATAGATAAACTACATCATCCCGGTCCCGGGAGAGGTTGGTCTCTGACCACGAGATCCCGATTGAGGTTGGTGCCTAACCACAAGGTCCCGATTGAGGTTGCTGCCTGACCACAAGGTCCCAATTGAGGTTTGTGCCTGACCACAAGGGTGCTCAGTCATGTGATGCCTCGACAATCCACAAAAATCGCTTGATGATGTTGCTCATTCAAAAGCCACTCATTGACGTACATTGCTCTGGACAGGAATCGAATAAAAATTAGTTCGGGCTCTATTTAATCGGGATGGTCGTCTGAACAAATAAAAATGTTAAAAGTAGAATTTTGCTGGCGCATACATGTATAACGTACATATGATGCTCTCATTACATGTATACTACATTAAATACGCTTATAATAACATATAATAAGAACTAGCACGTTGTCGCATTAATTTGGCTATATGAAACAGGATGGAAGAGACTCGTCTTCGAGCCAAGGCAACCGGCATGCCTGAAGGTGTGGAGTACATTGCTGGCGACATGTCGGAGGAGCGACAGATCGATATTGCCAGGCTCTGCATTGAAGCGTTGGAGAAGCACTCTAGCTTGAAGGTAGGAAAATGGAAACACACAAGGAAGAAGATTAGATCACACAAAAAACTCTGAAATCGAGAAACTTTCTGCATTGCAGGAAGTCCCAAAGTGGGTGAAGCTCGAGGCTGACAAGCAATTCGATCGAGTCTGGCACGTGTTAGTTATTCGCGGCCAGTTCTGGTGCTACTTTGGTTTCGAGCCTGAAACCTCGTACGTGTTTAGGTACAAGAGGAACGTGTTCATCATCTGGAAGACGCCGAGAAATTAGGTTTAAAGAAAGTTTCTGCCCACATAAAGAAGCTAAAAAACGCACTTATTATTATTATCAAATCTTGGAACTACTATTGGTTTTGTTTATTTAGCACCACTTTTGAAGTCAAGTTGGCTAGAAAATTGAGCAAATCTTGATTTTTTCATACTCCAAACACAGGAGTTTGAAGTTTTAAACTCTCCCTTCGTCATTTTTGTTTTATTGAAAATTCAGTTTAATGCTTGGTTTGATTAGCTCCAAAGGCTAGTCCAAGGCTTGTGTGAACGTAGTTCACGCACTAGAAAAATAAACGAGCGAACAGAGGAGTGTATTAAGCCACACAAAAAGATCTTAGCTGGCATAAAAAGATCTGGAAAATAACACGCGCAACTATTAACAGTAGGATAGCTGTGACAAGAGTGAATGCTTTATTGCGCTTAGGGTGAAAGTTGATAAGGTCAAAATAGTACATCTTGGAAACAATATCCACTAGATTTAACAGATATCTCGTAAAAATTAGTCGATAATAATTTAGGAAAGAAGTTTAACTTAGTCTTAAATTTTAATGAACGGAAGATTTGACAATCTAGTTGTGGACTAGGAATACAGTGGGTTAGTTAAACTATCATTTACCAAAAAAACAACTCGAGCGGATAGGTCGGTCCAAGAACAATAAACGATTCGATGGAAGAGAAAAAAAGCACCTTTCTTCCAAATCAAAACAATCAGCAAGTGTCAAGAAAAGCTGTCAGTTCCCGATTGAAGCAGATCCTAAATCTACTGCTCGATCAATTTAGCACCAACGTTACTCTTGAGTAGGGCGCGAGCTCGAGCCCGCAGCGCCTTGCGCTCGGCGAACAGTTTGCTGCGCGACTCGATTAGCTGAGCCAGCAATTTGCGCAGAGAAACGACAGACTTGAGACGCAACTGGCTGCGACGTCTAAATTAAATGCATGTAGATTGGGTGATTCTTTAAAATAGTCTGTTGATACAGCAAAGTGAGTCAAGAAGGAGTTCATGACTACTTCTTAGCTCGTAATAATAGTAATACACTTAGTAAATCAATACCGAATTATATTAGAAAGGAATATTATTCTTGCTTAGAATTTAAAACTGATTATAAAAAGAGATTTTAAACAACTAGCTAGCAGTGCTATCAGCTACTGCAACAAAAAAATAACTAAATTAGAAATAAATAAACATTAAATGATACCCTTATGAAGTTTAAAGGAGTGTGAAAGTTCTGATAAAAGAAATACAATGTTAAAATTTATAGAATTATGAGAATAGTTCCATTTTTTATATAAACTGACTTAGTAGAATCTTTTAAAATTGCAAGTAAGTATTAATTTTTTTAAAAACTTTTTAAAAAATCTAATTAAATACATGACAAATCAATTCATAATAAATCCATCACTTTTTTTCTGAAAACATAAAATTTATAGTAGATATATCCTTAAAGGCATGCCACGAAAGCCTAAATATATTTATATCAACAATACTGATTAGAAAGAAAAAACAAAAATACAAAATATTTAATATCCAGTTTTGCAATACATGTACTGCCATTAGCATTTCAGGCTTTATAAATATCAGCTAGAAAGCTCACTAAGTCTCTTTGCTAAAAGTGTATTCAGCACTGTCACTTGTTTTCAGATACAGCTAAACTGTAGTGGCTACTTCTGAACAATCTTACATGCCTCATCTTATAAATGTTAGGGGAAAGGTTTGAAGGTAACCTACCTACCTTAGAGGGGCAACTTTTCCCATAAAATAAGTGCAAAATCAAGACTAAAAGAGTAGCCGTGTTCTCAGGATTAGGGGAAAAGTCAACCCTGTACTCGACCTAAGAACACACAAAATATATTTAATAAGTTTATTTAATAAGTATACTAATGTTCAACAATATATTCGAGAAAATAGTTGCTTATCAAAATGGATCATAAAACGTAACTATATTAAACACTTTTGCTAGTATTAAAAGCTGGTAAATAGCGCACAACTTACAAAAACTTCTCATAGTACTTGTTGTATGACAGGGCAACGTTAGATTGATAACTTTTTGCTAGTTGCCTCCGCCGCAGCGTCACCTACAATGATAATTTGAGAAGACAAGTTCGTTTGTAGAAGTGGTAATGTACTCGTATGTTGTATAATGTAGAAACTTGTATATTATTTACTTTGGTAAACTTCTTCGAAAAGAGTGGGTTCATTTGAAATTTCTCGAGAGAATACTCGGCTTCCAGCTGTCGAGACTTTTTTACGCACAAAATTTTCGACTTTGAGCACGCCGCGTCGAGCGAAACTATAGGACTTTTGAATAAAAAATTTGCGAATCGCATTCACTTTCATTTTGATGCAAAACCATATTTTAAGGCCCTGAATTATTATATTTATATTTATTTTGCAACAGAAATTAAAGATATTATAGCTAAATAAATACGAACGAGTCAGTATTTGTTATATTGCTTTGAAATAATTGAGCGTAACCCGCAGTTTTGCAAAGTTCAGCAGAAAATGGCTCAAAGCGTGTTTATATAGACATTTACCACTACATGTAGCGCATGTTTGCAATATGGTAAAGTCGATTCTCGTAAGCTCATAAGCTAACAAGCTCTAATAATAAGTTAGTAACAATATAACGCAGTAGCTTCGAGGGATGATAGTGTGATCATGCAGCTACGTACATGTTACTGTATACCGCCTGCTGCCACATGCATATGACTCTCATTTTTTTGATTAGACCAAAAAAATTATTCCGTATTACCTTTGTCCAAGCAACTGTAAGAAAGACACCGCAGTCGTATTTCCTGCAATCCTGCAATTGTTTTATGGCCAATTTTTGATAAACGCGCAGTAGTCTCGGGTCTATATATTAAGTGATATGTATTGTATGTACACTGGAGGCGAAATTCATTTTTTAAAGTACATGTAAAAGATTTGCAAAGAATTTTTGTTAATATTGTTTTTATATACATTTTTCTGTGTCTCAGTAGTAAAGAAGCAAATCATATAAAAATTTAAATTGGAATTTTTTCACATTTAAATCTGTGATGCAGGGTTTAAAAAGGTGCCACACGACGTGAGGCAATTAACGGAAATTAGCGCAGTATAATAAACTAGTTGTGGGCCTAATTATGTTTATATTACAGCACTTTTTGTAAAAATATGAACAAAAATTAGTCCCGGGATTTGGGGTCCTGAATCCCGGGACTGGAAATCCCGGGATTTTGGCCCAATCCCGGGATTTCGGGATCCCGGGATTGCAATCCCTACCGCCCGCCTGCCTCTCTTTCCCGATCCCGATCTGGGCCCAGATGTGTAAATGGGTTTCAAAATTTACTAACTTTCAGCTGCTATAAGTTTGCTCCACCTAAAGCGATTGACTTCAAACTTGACACAATTCTTCATTGACTCATTCTATATCTAAATGTAAAGTTTAAACTCTGTAACTCAACCGAAAAAGAAACTGTAAGCATGTGAAGTTTGTCTGCTTTTTCTGTTGTTCGTGCCACTCAACTCACTCATTCCCCCAGAGCCAGACCAAGGGTCAGGCGATAGGGATAAATGTATGGCAATGTACAGTGTTTTGGAATAACTTTGTTTATGGCCTTCTCTGCACCCCCGCGTGGAGAGGCTACGTTTAGCCATCCATAACAGTTTAGTGAGACATTCTAACCACTGTCCTCTGTATAGGCAAACTCTGCAGCAGTTTAACAGTGGATGGCAAATCAAGGTAATTCAGCATGGTTTGTAAAAGCGAAAGATTTATGAAAAGGCGATGTAATGCAATTCAAACCCTACTAAATTAGTCACACCATGGAAATTTTAAGTTTCTCTTAAAGGTACTTTTAAATTTAAATGGCCTCCTAAGAAATGCGTATTTCCTTGGTTGTTAGACTGCTGCAGACTGCAGTGGAGCTGAAGATACACAAATTCCTTTCAGGGCTGCAAATTGGCAAGAAAGATGACGTGATCAAAGCATGAGAACAACCATGAGAGTACTACGTCCCACAAACTGGCTTTCGAAGCAGGGATCGGCAGACTTTTACCTCAAAAGCCAGATAAAGAATCCAGCTTATGTGCGGGCCAGATGAGAGTGGAAAGGAGAAGGAATAGACTATTAGAAGAGAGGAGAGGCGAGACGGGGATAAGAGAAAACATGGAAGATAAGAGGAGAGACAAGTGGTGAGGAGAGAGCAGAGAAGAAGGGAGGAAGAAGCGAGAGGAGGGGAGAAAGGAGGGAGAGGAAAGAGTAAAGGTGAGATGAGGGGAGAGATGAGACAGAGGATCGATGAGAGGAGAGTAGAGAAGAGTGAGAAGAGAGTAGAGATGAGAGAGCAGAAAGAAGATGACAGGGGTCAAGATGAGAGGAGAGATTAGAGAGGAGAGAGTAGAAAGGATAGAGAAGAGAGGAGATTAAGAGGGTGAGAGAGGAGTGAGAAGAGAAGAGATAGAGATAAGAGAGGGGTGTAAGAAGAGGGGAGAAAGGAGAGATGAGAGAGTAGAGGAGAGAGTTAAGAGAAGAGAGAAAATAATATAGAGAGGAGAAGGAAGAGACGAGAGAAGAGGCGGGGAGAGAAGAGAGAGGAGAGGAGAGAGAAAAGAAGAGGGAAGAGATGAGATAAGAGATGTGAAAGAGAAGAGAGATGAGGGAAGATACGAAAGAAGATAGGAGAGAGGAGAGGAGAGAGAAAACGAAAGAGGAGAGAGGAGAGAGGAGAGGAGAGAGAAAACGAAAAGAGACAAGAGATTGAGATAAGAGAGATGAAAGAGAAGAGAGATGAGGGAAGATACGAGAGAAGAGAGGAGAGAGAAGAGAGAGGAGAGAGGAGAGACGAGGGACGAGAGAGAAGGAAGGAAACAGAAGAGACGATAGAAATTTTAAAGGATCCAAGGGACGTAGGGAGAGTCAGGGAGAGGCCAGAGTTTGCCAATACATGTTTTAGAGTCAGACAGACATTGCCTGACATTCTGCGCAGCACCCCAGCCAACAATATCAATGTTTGCCTCAAACCCTAATTTTACACGAATGTGCTCCATTTTATGTCTACCTCTATCCTACTAACTATTAACAAGTTTTTGTTTGTGTATGGCCTTAGATTTCAGAATACATGCAAAAGTAGTTCCGGGGATTGGAATTCCCCGGGTTCAAAATCCGCGGGTTTCAACAGCTTGTCTCTACCTATAAAAATCAAAACTCTGTGTGTGTGTCTGTTACGTCTGTCTGTGGACAATTTAGTTCGCTATGGACTCCCAAACTGGTCAACCAAATTATACCAAATTTTCCACCCAACCCTAGACTCACTACGGAGAATGTCTTAGGCTACCTTTAAATTTCCTAAATGAGTCTTCCTACCTAAAAGTGCAAAAAACTGCTCAAAATGCGCGATTTTTTTACTAAATCCTCCATCCATAGCGCCGCTCCACTTCCACTTCTAATTCTGAGCGGTCCTGTGCACTTTTTTCAGCGTGGCAGCCACCCCAACCTCCGCCCGCCTACCTCTCCCGATCTGGGCAAAGGGTGCAAATAGGTTTTAAAATGACTAACTTTCAGCTGCTATAAGTTTGCTCCACGTGAAGCGATTGACTTCAAATTTGACACAATTCTTTATTGACCCATTCTCTGTCTAAGTGTAAAGTCTCAACTCTGTATCTCAATCAGGACAGAAACTGTAAGCATGTGAAGTTTGCCTGCTTTTTCCTGTTGTTTTTGCCACTCACTCACTCACTCCCCCAGAGCCAGACCAAGGGTCAGGCGACAAGGGCTGAATGTACATAGCAAATGTACAGTGTTTCGGAATAGCTTTATTTGTAGCCTTCTCTGCACCTCGAGAGTGGAGAGGCCGCGTTAAGCCATGACAGTTTAGGGAGAAAAATCTAACCACTGTCCTGAGTGTCCTCTGTACGAGTATAGGCAAACTCTGCTGCAGCAGTTTAACAGTGGATGGCAAACGGCGATGCAATGCAATACAAGTCAGACAATGGAAGTTTTAACATTAAGTTTCACCTGAAGGTACTCTAAAATTTAAATGGCCTCCTAAGAAATGCGTATTTCCTTGGTTGTTAGACTATTGTAAATGTAGATTGCAGTGGAGCTGAAGATATGAAACTTCCTCTCAGGGATGCAAAATTAGCCAGACAGATGACGTGATCAAAGCATGAGAACAATCATGAGAGTACTAGGTTCCACAAACTGGCTTTCGGTAGACTTTTACCTCAAACGCCAGATAAAGAATCCAGCTCATGTGCAGGCCAGATGAGAGTGGTAAGGAGAAGGAATAGACTGTAACAGGTCGTTTATCGGTAGTCTCTGAAGGCCTCTCACGCTAACTACCTTTACACGCCTGCTACCCCTCTGCCACGACAGACAGAAGCTTCGAAGAACTGAGACAAGTCCTTTCTTAGGTTTGAGCTCAAACTCTACTGAACTCGGCAGTGGAGAGCCTCGGCTCTTCGAATTGCATTGTATTTATAACGCTCGGCATTGTGCTCGGGGGCAGTGTTGGGGTGGTGGCGTGATATTTTTCCGCCCCACCCATCTTTATTTGCTTTTTTGCATAGTTGGCAAGTTAGATGAATTAACACAGAGAGGGCACGCATGGTCTGCGTGGCTGTTTTAGTGCAGGCAAATGGGTGGGTTTTTGTTTGTGTATGACTTTACACTTTAGAACACAGGCAAAATAGTTCCGGGAATTGGAATTCCCCGGGTTTCAACAGCTTGTTTATATACAAAGAGAAGTTTAGTGTGCACCCAGAAGCTACATGTACATGTATACGCGCCCTCATCTCAAATATGAGAAATCGCTTCATGAAAAACTGGGACGGCAAATATGCAAGTCTACATGTAAGTCATCCTTGTGTGAAAATGGTTCTTGCATGCAGGGACTAAATATAAAATAGTCTTGTAAAATATTCGCGTATAAATATACATGTATATACTGTACATGTACGGCGTTAATTCACAGATATATATATACATACGTTTGTTCCATTTTCCAAGGTTGCATTTACAATTTAACCCTCTATACCCCACGCCTCATCGTGTGTGGATGTGCACGAAGTATGTTTGCTGCCATGGCAAGGCATATAAATATCTGTCTATAGTCTCATACCTACAGTGTAAAGCTTTCACCCGTTTGTAACAGTTCTGCCCATACAGTAGTGGCAGAACTCCGTTCCTTTGTATCCGTCCCTGTACAGCCTGGGAGCGACAACTGCAGCGCGCGTGTCTCATTCCTTTGCAGAGAACAGTCCTCTCTGCATTTTACATATGACATCAGTACAATCTATTATCATTGTACTGTTTACCTTTCCCATCCCTCGCTGTTCAGTTTAACCTCAAAATTGCTTTGAGCAGCCTCTTCAGCAACTATTTACATAATACCCTGTTTCATTTCGCTTCAATAATTTGCTCTACTATTTAAAAATAGCCTGACGAAACGCGTTGAGAACCGAAAACTGCGGTTGATTCTCAGTTTTCTATTCCTACACATCACGGAGGCCCCGTTACTTGCGGCACAGAACATTCGACGGGAGAATAAACGGTGAGCATTAAAAGTGTTTATTTGAAACGGGCCCTAAAATTTATAATAATCTGAACTGGTTAGTCAGGTTGTTTTAATCATTTTTTAATTAACATTGAGTATAACATGATTCGTCATATCAATGTATCAGGATTATAATCTAAATATTGCAGCAAGTGCTGATTGACAGCTGAAGTAGAATAACGCTGTAACTCGATTTTCTTAGAAGTATCAGGTTGTTTCCGTCTATTTATTTCTTTCGTGTGAGGCAAAAGCCAAGCTGACTCGTTTCAGGGGGCGCCAGCACCAAGGGACGCCAGAAACGAGTCCCCTGCTTATGCTTAAGACCATAGACTAAAATAAAAGTAAATAATACAAGGACTACTAAGTTTTTTAGTCCTTGAAATATTAAAGCTCGTATTTGTGCCCCGTTTGGTCATATTAACGCTGTACATTTAACCAAAGACGAATGTTGATTTGGTACAGTTCACGAAAACGAATGTATTGGGTATTTAAGAATGAGCTGTTGTCTCTACTAAATCTCTAATTTTTATCTGTGACTTTTTGGTGTTTTTTTGAATCACTTAGCCTTGCTGAAATGGTAAGCTCTCTTGAGTGACTTGCCATTCCTCCCGCAACTGACTACAACGAAGCTGAGCAGAGACTCAACAAAATGATTGCGTACCAGAAGCTACAACGAAGACGTGTAAGTGGATGGCAGAAATCTTTCGATCGTGGCACGAGAAGACTTAACGGGCTATAAGGCAGAACATGGACCGAGTTTGATGGTGTTGGCCGATCTATCCGAGATGAGCAAGCGCGATCGCAACTACGTTCTTAAGTGGTTTATCTTAGAGATATGAAATAAGCGTCGTGATTGCTATGGTCGTTTCTACGTTGAAGGATTGTTTCAGCATTTTGCAATACTACTTGGTTCACCAAGGCTGAAAGCCATGGAGCCTCTGAAAAGACGCGGATTTCAATGAGAGCCATGATTCAATGAGTACCGGTGTCGGAAAGGGTAGTGGATTGCGTCGCGCAGGACCTGTTCCATCTAGCTCAAATAGAAGCTTTGGACTGAAGGTGTGTTTTGTTTGTAGTGGTAGTCCACGACAACTGGTGAGTTCCATGATTTGAGGTGTCGGAAAACATTTCGCACTATGCGGTGGTTTGGAGTTCCGAGACCTTCATGGAGTACAAAAGACAGATCCAGCTAGAAACAGTTGATGATGAGGTCTGTTTACGAGGACTACAGCGGTTTGAGTACCTTCCTGCGGCTTATTCGTTGTTTTGTCTATTCAGATTTAGCCCAGCCAACGAAATATATTTTTTACATTGGACCATATAGACTTAAATGCATTTGGCGCGGCCAAAAAGGGGTATAAATATAAGCTGCAGGCTGGTAAGGAACGCATATTTGCCGCATCGCTACTGCATTTCTGTATGCTCTAGAGAATGCACAGCGCTGAATGGGGTTTTACCATTGACAAACTCGGTCTACTACTGATCTAGTGATTACTAATCTAAATAGGCTATCGATACAAATATATGTTCATTATCGGCCTCTAGCTCATTTCTTAGAAAACTGAATATACAGCGTCCCTCTGCATCAGTATGCCACGCCACTGTACAACAGATATTCTCTAAAAATGCGCATGAAGTTCCAAATCGTTTTGTCAAATTTTGTGATGCATTTTGAATGACAACTTAGAGAAGCGTCTATAATAATTTTTTGTAATACATGTAGAAAAGTCTCCAGCTCAGGTTAATGATTTCATGAATCAGCACTTGTTGTCGTGCGAAAGAGCGCATAGTGAAGCTAAGGACGTTCTTATATGTGTAAGATTTTCCGACTTACCTGTAATTTTTACCAACCCTATTCGTTTTCGACGCAGCTAAAAGATGGCCGATAATCTAAGCCAGCACTCGGCGAAGCAGCTCTACTCAGCTCTGAAGACCGCAATCCAGTGCGGCGACGATTCTGAGATGGAGCGTCTGACGCAGGACGTGGCTGATCGAATCGGCGAGTCGAGCGATTCCACAGCCAGAGACATCGTGTTTGCAGCTGCTCGCGACAGCCTCGGGCTGGCCGCTCTGCGAGCTCTGGCTGATCGCATCGGCATTGATGCCTTCCTGCTCAGAGACAGCAACGGCGACTCCATTGTACACATGGTAGCCGAAAATCATCAGAGCTCCGAGTCCATGCAGCTCATCAAGGACGCAATGCGAGAGACTCACTGTTTCAAGTCGCCCAACAGGGACAGCAGAGGTGGCACTGTGGCACACTGTGCCGCGAGGAATCGGCACACAAGCTCATCTCTTGAGTGGCTGCTCAACAATCTCGGACCAGGTTGTCTTGACGACATTGACGCTAGTGGAAACTCGCCCGTACACCTGGCGTCACAACACCAGACTGCTGAGTCGATGCAGATTATCAAGCAGAAAATGGGTAACAATACCGAGTGCTTTAAGCAGAAGGGATTCCGTAACCGGACGGCGCTTCACTGCGCCGCCATGAACCGCCAGGGTCCATCGGCTTTTAACTGGCTTGTGGAGGAGCTGGAAGCGGCTTGCCTCAGCGAGAAGGACGAAGATCAGTACACAGCCATGCACATCGCTGCCGAGCGCCAGAGAGACGAAGTGCTACAGCTAATTAAAGCGAAGACAAACAATGCGAAGTGTTTTAAAACCAGAGGCTTCAACAGGATGACTGTTGTCCACTCGGCCGCCAAGAACGAGTTTGGCAGCTCTTCGCTCGAATGGTTAGTTAACGAGCTCGGACATCAAGTACTCACGGACACGGACGGGGATGGAAACACTGTGGTCCACATTGCAGCCGCCTTCCAAACGGCTGACTGCATGAGGTTCATCAAGGAGAAAATGACCGGAGTTGAGTGTTTCACCGAAACAGGCATGAAGTTTTCTACTGTGGTGCATTACGCTGCACTGAACAAGATTAGCAACTCGGCTCTTCATTGGTTGGTGGATGAACTTGGACAGAAGTGCTTGGAGGTAAAGGATCAGGAGGGCAATACGGTTATTCACAATGCTGCCGGCTCACAAAATGCGGAGACCATGGAGTTTATCAAAAGGAAGATGAACGGCGTCAGTTGTTTTAAACAGGGAGAAAGAATGACACCGGTGCATTGTGCTGCCTTCAACACATCAACTTTTTCTGCACTCACGTGGCTAGTGAAAGAGCTTGGTCCAGAATGCCTGTTAAATAAGGATTATCAAGGCGACACAGTCATCCATATAGCTGCTTATTACCAATCGGCAGAGTGCATGCAGTTCATCAAGGATACCCTGGGCGGCATGAAGCACTTCAGACTAAAAGGCCGTTTCCGCAACAGCATTACAAACAGTGCAGCTCAAAATAAGACCGGTGACTCGGCGTTGAAGTGGCTGGTGAACGAACTTGGGACAGAGTATCTTAAAAGTCAGGACGTTGAAGGAAACACGCCTATTCACGACGCAGCGGAGTTTCAGACAGAGGAAACACTGAAGTTTATCAAAGAGAAGATGAACGGTTCCGAGTGCTTCAGTCTCAGGGGCAGAGACAGGATGACTGCTGTTCACTGCGCTGCAATGAACAAGAAAAGCAGTTCAGCGTTCAAGTGGCTAGTGAACGAGCTCGGAGTCAACTGTCTGATGGACAGAGACTCAGACGACAGCACTCCTCTTCATATGGCAGCCGAGTTTCAGGATGTGAACGTTCTGCACTTCCTTAAGGAGAAGACAAAGGGCGTCGAATGTTTCAAGACCCGTGGATACAACAAAAGCACTGTTGTGCATTCTGCCGCGACAACTCAGAGAGTGAGTCCACTACCGCTTAAGTGGATGATCAACGAGCTGGGGCCCGAGTGCCTTCTGTACAGTGACAGGAGAGGCGACACCGTGATCCACGCGGCAGCCGAGTTTCAAACTAAGGAAACCTTGCAGTTAATCAAGGAGAAGCTGAGCGATGTAGAAATCTTTCGCAAAGTGAGGGGTCGCAACGGAATGAACGCGGTGCACGTGGCCGCTCTAAATAAGGTGAGCCGGCAAACCCTCCGCTGGCTGATAAAGCAGCTTGGACCGGAGTGCATCAAGGACGTGAATGATAATGGTCAAACCGTTATGGATCTGTGCCGGTTTTTCGAGGCCAACTTTGGAATGAAACAGATGCGCAAGGAGATTTTCCAGAAACTCGAAGAGCCGCTGTGAGAATTTACAAATCAATCGGTGTAACAATTTTAGATGGTTACTATTCAATCTATTGGTAATGCCGTCTGAAAAAAACCAGAATATATTCAAGACTTTTTTATAATTAGAGAAATAGAGGGCTGCTTAACTGCACTATTACCCACTACATATTAACCAATGATACTTGCACTTTAAAATCACTTCTTTCCTCGTAAGATACGTAGGTGCGACTGTCTACAAACAACTGACGTGTTTTAATTGATCAAATCAAGTTTCTTTGCACACCTGCCTTCTGTTTTTTTCACAGTTTCCTCTTTTTATCTCAATGTCTGGAAGTTTGACGTTGCTTTAGCAGTATATTATTGAGTAAATTTTGTTCCGACTAAAGTTATCTATCCTAGTAATGTGCACTCCCCATGCATAAAAATGCTTAAAAATATTTACATTTCATTTTCAAATATATATATATATATATGCTAATAAAAATGGTTTGTCTGTGTGTGTCTGTCTTATATATGCTAATTTTGACACTAAAAATGGTGCTAATACCCAGATAAAATGGCGAATGAAGTAAAATTAAATGAAGAGAATTCAGATTCTAGAATAGATATGGAACAGGGAAACAACTGAGTGGATCTGGAACCAGGAATTGGATCTCAGTCAAGTAGATCTGGAATTTGGATTGAAACGCAAGCGATATTTGGTATTTCAAATACTTCAAAGGAAGCTATAAGAATTGGGCGGGTGAACTTATAAAAAAATAAATAAGCAAGTAAGTGCTATCGAAATTATAATTTTGCATGGCTAAAGCGACATCAGCTTGAAACTTGGCAACTACAAAGATGTATTATAATTTATAATTATGAACAGAAAAACAGCGTATTATTTATTGCACAAGCGGCAGAGCTGATCAACAATCAGACCGATATTGAAAAATCACTTGTAATAAATTTATTACAATTTGAAATAAATTAAACAGAGTTAAAGTCGCGCACCAAGCAGTGCATTCAAAAGCTAAATAAATAGTTTTATAAACAGCCTGGAATATGTACAATAGCATTAATTGTACGTACCAAATTGTTATAGAGAGAACAACACGTTTCCTAATTTAAAAAAATGCGTTCATTTCAGAAAATTAACCGGAAAAAATAAACAATTATAAATATAACGAATATATTGCGTAAAATGCTACTTACTAGTAGAGCTGCATGTGTAAAACAAAATGTTTCATTTTCAATGGACGATTGAAAGAGAAGAAAGGAGATTATATAACATATGTTTGTTACTAGCGAATGTGTTTTGGCAAAGGTATAACAAATACGAACAAGTATAAATGGTTAAATAAACAATATCGATTACATAGCATGCAACATGGTTGGACTGGTTATGAGGAATATTGAGCTGCCAGCTTAAAAAACGCACAAGCTTTGATGTATCATGAAACCTACTAAAATTATTTAGAACTGCTGCTGCTGTTGAAATCCCATAGGATCACAATTTGAAGTGCCAGGTACGCCCATGACAGCTGCTGAACTTTGAGTTGGCACAGACGATGAAGCTGCGGATGTAGCTGAAAATTCCGGCATAGATGTTGCACCTTTGTCCACTTCGCGTTTCTTTAAACAGGCCGCCTTCGGGTTGAGATTGCGTTCTGGAAAGTTGGAAAAAATTTACTTACTTTTAATCCGCTGACTCCTGAGCTGAGTGGCTGTAGAATCACTGAGTTACTTTATGATGTCATCAACGCTAAAAAAAGCGATACAATTCTAATATAAACAGTTCATAACTGACCTCGAACCTGCTGCTCCAGAGCGGTGATCACAGCTACGGCCTGTTGCAGAACACTCAGCTTAGTCTGGGGCTTCTCGTGGTGCATATGCAGTGTGGTCATGCGGCCCAACTCTTTGAAGGCCGAATTGATGTCGCGGACTCGAACTCTGCGATTAATATTGTTTAATTAAAGGCAAATATCGTATTTTATCTGATTTTTTATTAAGAAAAGTTATTTAATTATCTACAATAAAGATCAAACGACGCCGCAATTAATTATCTACAATAAAGATCAAACGACGCCGCAATCAATTATCTACAATAAAGATCAAACGACGCCGCAATTAATTATCTACAATAAAGATCAAACGACGCCGCAATTAATTATCTACAATAAAGATCCGACGCCGCAATTAATTATCTATAATAAAGATCAAACGACGCCGCAATTAATTATCTACAATAAAGATCAAACGACGCCGCAATTATTTATCTATTTAAAGATCTAAAGACGCCGCAATTAATTATCTAATTAAAGATCAAACGACGCCGCAATTAATTATCTAATTGAAGATCAAACGATGCCGCAATTAATTATCTACAATAAAGATCAAACGACGCCGCAATTAATTATCTACAATAAATATCAAACGACGCCGCAATTAATTATCTAATTGAAGATCAAACGATGCCGCCACCACCCCGCTCACCTCTCTCTGGCATTATTGGCGTGCCGCCTGGCGGACTCCCTGACCAGCCTCTGTCCGGGACTCAAACCGGCCAAATCCGAACTGTCGCCGTCGCTGTCCCCGCCGGTGCCGAAGTCAAAGTTACTGTCTCCGCCGCCGGCGCCGCCGCCGAAGCAGAACTCGGCAAAGTCGTCCATGCTGCCAACGCCACTGCCGGCAAGACTGGAAGGCGCCGCCACTGAAGCTGCACCTGTGGGCACTTCGGAGGCAGCGACCGACGCTGTCGTTGCCATCGGTGCGCCGGCTGTCGCGCGCTGTCTCGACGCGGCCGTTCGCTTCTTCTTAGTAGAAGATTTCTGCTGCTGCTGCCCAGCAACCGTTGCTAAGGAAGCCGCCGATGGCATAGATACGCCATCGATTTCGTCGGATCCGGGCAGGCTCACAGCCTGAGCTTTTACTACACGTGAGAGCGGGTTAGCCTGCGGCTGTCCGGCTGGCATAGCAACGGTTGCTACGGACAGGGGAGCCGACAGAGCAGGCAGTTCCAGCGGCTGCTCTTTGACCTGCTGGAAAGTTTTGATGGATGGGGAAAATTAAGGATAATCGCTGGGGGAATGAAAATCCCGTCTGTGAAGTACAAACGATATTTTTCCCGATTTAGAGTCCTCAATCTTAGGTATCTTGAGGTATCAACATACGAGCTACTTTGTTAACTCATAAAGGGAGTAACTCTGAAAGGGATTCAACTGATAAAGGAGGTCAACTGATACAGGAGTCTACTGATAGAGTGGGTCAACTCAGCGAGGGTCAACTGATAGAGGGGGTCACTTCATAGCGAAGTCAAAACATTGGGGTGGTCAACAACTCATAGAGGAGTGGTCAATGATTAGAGGGGGTAGGGAATCAACTAACAGGGGGTCAACTAAGCGACGTTAAATCACGGAGGGGGTCAACAACTTATAGGGAGGTCAACTCCAAGAGGGTTCAACTGAGGGGATTGACTCACAGAGGGAGTCAACACAGAGTTCAAGTCACATTCGCTAAAAGATATCATTTTAAGTAGCCAAACCTGAAAAGTCGGACAGCCAACAAAATCTGTGCCGGCAGAATTGGCTACGGCCGAGGCCGCTGCGGCATTGGCGGGCGAGACAGCGGCACCAGGGTTCAGTTTGTCCGACATGCCGATTGAAGCAGCCTGCGGCAGATTTTTGATTGGGCGACGGTCGAAATGATTTGGTCAATCCTTTACTGCCCAAATCTTTGAATTGACCTTTTTACGACAGCACATCTAACTGCAGCATAAGTTGACCCCTCTACGAGTGACCCCTATACTAGTTGACCTCTACGAGTTGACACCTTCTAAGAGCTGACCTCCTCTGCGAGTTGACCCCTCTGCGAGCTGACCCCCTTCGCGAGTTGACCCCCTCTGCGAGTTAAACCCCTCTGCGAGTTGACCCTCTCTACGAGTTGACCCCCTCTACGAGTTGACCCCCTCTGCGAATTGACTCCCTCTACGAGTTGACCCCCTCTAAGAGTTGACCCCCTGTACGAGTTGACCTCCTGTACGAGTTGACCCCCTTTACGAGTTGACCCCCTCTACGAGTTGACCCCTCTACGAGTTGACCCCCTCTGCGAATTGACTCCATCTATGAGTTGACCCCCCTCTACGAGTTGACCCCCTGTACGAGTTGACCCCTTCTACGAGTTGACCCCTTCTACGAGTTGACCCCTTCTACCAGTTGACCCCTTTGCGAGTTGACCCCCTCTGCGATTTGACCCCCTCTGGGGGTTGACCCCGAAACAAGTTGACCCCTCTGGGGGTTGACCCTGAAACGAGTTGACCCCCTCTTTGGGTTGACCCCCTCTGTGGGTTGACCCCAAAACGAGTTGACCTATTCTACAAGTTGACCCCTCTACGAGTTGACCCCCTCTGCGAGTTGACCCCATCTACGATTTGACCCATTTATGAGCTGACCCCTAACGAATTTTTTTCGAGTTGACTTGCCCTCACTTTTGTCCAGAGAATCGTCCAGCCCAATACCCCAAAAATAATTCATTCAATTAAACAAAACTCTCACAGAACTCGCAGAATAGACACTAGCAGCAACAGGCTGGCAGTCCATCTTTAAGCTGGCATGCTGCTGCGGCAAACTTGTAGCAAACCCGCTCGTTGCCATGGTAGACATCGGTGCGCCCCAGGCTGGAGCGGCAGCGCTGGCGGACGGAGGTGGCGGATAAGCGGCAGGCCCAGCCGAGGACAGATGGTGCGGCTGCTGCAACGGCTGCTCCAGCTGATAGCCTACCGAGGCCTGATGCTGCTGCTGATGATGATACTGCTGATAATAGGGATGCTGGACTAGCGATGGATGAAGCTCGGACGGAGATCGCATTGATAAGTCAACTCCGGTCGCTGGGTAATAAAAATATATAATTGCTTACTGGATAAATTTGTTATAACGCTTCGCAAGCCAAATGCTGACTGGCAACATGCTTCAAACAGTTTCCCCGCAGCCTATCCATATTCATATTTGTTGCTAAGCAATTTTCTGCCACTTCCCGTGACTTTGCGTACGGCTGTTCAGTCCAAGGACTAGGGGGGGGGGGGGGGGGGGGTCGCCACACACACCCTCAATTACCCCAGCTAATGCTGGCACCCATGGCACCCATTTTACAGCTGGGTGAGCTGAAGCAATGCAGAGTTAAGTGTCTTGCTTAAGGACACAAATTGCTTCAGTGAGATCGGGAATCGAACCCTGACCTTTCAGTCGTGAGGTCGACGCTCTAACCATTAGGCTACAATATATTGATAAAGTAAAAAATAAAAGTACAATGCAATACATAAACATGTCTTGTTTTAATTATTGTACAAGAAGAATGGCTGGAACTGCATTTAATCTCAACTTTAAATATTGAAATTACGGTGGAATTAAATGCTTTAAGTCTACTATAAGTAGCTGAAAAGTATGCAATAAATCATTAAAAGTCGTAACTCACGATCTAAGCCTGAAGACAAAGGAAAATGAGTCTGGCCATCCAGATGGTAGGCGCTGCCATTACCAGAGGCGCCAGGCAGAGTGTGAAGCGTCTGCTAAAATTAGATCGATTTGTTAAAATTTATAAATTGATCGAATTTAAATTAATCTACTTTAACTATGAAGAATTATTGTTGAATGATTAGCTACATACTAACCGCGACCAAATTAGCTTAACTTGTATCTTTTTTGAACAAAATCGTCGAGCCTTCAAAGCATTTCTTAGAAACAGTTTCCATGGCAGTTGCCAGTTGCTTATAAATCTAACTAAAAAAACAATAAAATTGAACAAAATTTGCTTACCTTGGAGTTCAACAATAAATCAGCTGACGGATTAGAATCTGAAAAACAACCACGATTAATATTAATGCACGGCTTAAATAAAGTACATCACAACAGAAATGGCTGGCTGTTAGCACTTCACTCACGAGTAGGAGGCGGCAGTGCATCTTGGTTACCGGGGTCGCAAACAGAGAAATAGCCAGAATTTGATGAGGAAACTGGCGGATAAGGCATAGCCTGCTGTTGATGATGCTGCAGCTGATGAAGCGGCTGCGACGGAGGCTGGGCTAGTTGCTGTTGGGCACCATAGGCTCCAGTTTCCATGGAGCTGAAATATGACCAATCTGAAATGACCAGAAGTAAGTAGTTATAAGCAGTTGCATTATTTCTTGTTTTGTTAAGCATAAGCACCTCTATCTTCGCTATTAACATGCAGGTTAGCACAACTCACCAGCAAATGGAGTGGCAGACTGCTGGTAGGGGACCAGCGGATCCTGCAGGTAATTTTTGCCATAATCGGCAGAGTAGAATGGAAACCCCAGCTGGCCAGCTGAGGACGGCTGCAAACCAGTCTGAAAAAAATAGACAAAAAATCAATTTTAATGCTATGACTATGGAAAAACAAACATTTTACATTATCATACAACTTACAGGGTCATAAGATGCATGCTGGAATCCATTGTAATCAATGCCTTTATCCATTGGAGTGAGCAGTCACAATATGAGCATAAAAATTAGAATGGAATTTAGAATATTGACGATCTATGTTACATAGCAATCCAGATTTTTTTATAAACTTAAACTAAGAATTATGACTTAGGCCTATTTACAAGCGTAGGAGAGGGTTTAAACAAGTAAACAAGTATACAAGTTATCAGTTTTAACAATTTATAATAGTCAATAGTAGTATTAAAGTTATATGAATATATGTTAAAATTACAAATTGTTAAAATAAATATATAAGAAACAAGCTAATTAGACCTTAGGAGTTAGGCCCCAATCTATAGGAAAAAAATATGACAGGAATTTCTCTTATACATTGGCCTTTTGTGTTATACATACTATTATTTACATTCAATTAATAGCCATTGAACCATCAACCTACTAATTTACACTTGTCTGCAACAAAGATTGTTATATACCAGTAGTATATTTTATTTATAACCACAAATGCTTAGCCCAAGGGTCAGCACATTCTGGCCTGTGGACCACATGCAGCCCACAAAGCCTCTCTATCCAGCCCTCAAGTCTTTTGAAACTTCACAATAGCAATTCAGCCCACTTTAGGTTTGTGTCTCTTTGCAGCTTTCTTCTCTCACCTCTCTTCTGATTTTATCTTATAATCTCCATTCTCCTCTTCCTCTCCTCCCATTTCCCCTTGCCTCTCTCCCTCTACTCTCAGACTCTTATCTTTCTTCTCTTCTCTCCTCTCCTCTCTTCTACTTTTTTCCTCACCTCTACTTTCTCATATTTCTCTTCCCTATTCTTCAACCTATCCTTGCAGTCATGCCTTAGGTTCTTTACTTGGCCCTTAAGGTAAACAGTTTGCCAGCCATTGGCTTAGCCCCTGTTGGAATAATGTGAAAATTGCAAATGGCCAGGTTTGTCATAGTTTTTGTATTTTTCAATATTGCAGTATAGTCAATGTGTGGCAATGAAAGAATTTTCTATAGCACTAGAAAATTCTGAAAATAACTATTACCTAGACTGAGATATCATATTATGGCTATTATATAAATGAGATTTTGGCAAATGAGTAAGGTACTATAAAAGAATTTAAAAATTTGGAGAGTAACAGTTAAAACACTTTCTCATTTCAACTTCAATATTTACATCCCACTTTCATATAGTGTTTTATTGCTTCTATATTGTGTATTGCACATTTGGGCTATTTTTTGTGGCTTGTGTTGTGTATCTATAAAATTTTTAAACTTATTCAAATAGATACTTAGCTAAAACAATCAGTGCATTGTCAGTAGTCTTTTTAAGTATTTGAATTGCTATGAGATGAAAAAAATGACCTTATTTTTCTAATATTTAAAGTTAACAATCTCTTAATAGTCAATTAATAGTTTCAACCCTTTTTAATTCTATTTTTTAATCCTATTACTAGCCTATAGCAATGTAGAGGGGGGAGAGAATGAAGGGATGGAGGCCAAGGGCTATACAAGCCATTTAGCTAAGCAGACCTACTTTATGCTGCCCTAGCTTTAGTAAAAGCCAACCAATGAAGCCACACTGAGAGGAGAATAGGAAGGTGATGAAAGGTTTAAGGGCTATGCAAGCCATAATATATGCACTATGTGGTCTATGAATTAATCTCAATATAAGCATAGCATTTGCCTTTGTTTGTTTTAAGAGCATATGGCAAAGCCTAGTTTCTTGTCCTTTCTCACATAGATCATGCATCTAGTGTTTCCAGTGTGATTTGCAATTGGGTATACATAATCAAATGGTTGTCTTACACAAAATTCTACATGCTCAAAAGGTGTGCAGCCACTTGAATGCATATGAACTGGCAATACAAGAACTCTAGTGCAAATGCACAGATTCCCGGCAGATGATGCAGCGGCTACTTGATAGAAAGGATTTCTGGAGTTGGATTTAGAGCTTACATTATAGTGATTTGAAAGTGCGATTTGAAAGTCTGCAATGCACATTTTGACAATTCAGCTTATGGCTACCCTGCATTGCAGCATGAGGCATCTATTTGACCTGACATAAAAGCAGCTACAATGTAGGCACTGATCACCAAAGATCCACAATCAATGGTGCAAATGTTATCCAATTCTGTATGTTGAACATTCTGCACAAAAATCTCAGGCTGAGCAAGGTGTCTGTCCAGTGGGTGCCTCATTACCTGACTGAAGTACAGAAGTAAGCTTGGGCTGATTAGTGCTAAGCCCAGCTGGACAGATTTGACAAAGGCAGGTCAACAAGCACCTGAGAAGTCATCAGTAAAGACAAGACTTGGGAGTATAGCTTTGACCCTGAAAGTAAGCAGCAGTCATTGCAATGGGTCCTTGTAGGAATCAGCCTGCCTTCAAAATTGGTCACTAATTGGTCACCACTAGAAGCATCACAAACCAGATGAAAGATGCCCTAAGATGCAATATTGGGGCTCCTACTCCACTAGGACAATGCCCTTGCCCACACAGTATGAATGCATAAAAGCAGAATAATTCTATATAATAATTACTAAAGTCCCAAGGTACTTCTCATAGACAATCACCTAGTGATGGATTGAAATTTGATTTTGATTTCAATATTCCGAATTTTGAAACTAATTTTGCATCGAAATAATTTTGATTTTGATTTTGAATTTCCACACCATTCATCGAAAATCATTTCGAAATTTTGGTTATATTTTAACAATTTAGACATTGATGATCATGCTAGACGAGTAAGAAAATCTATAGGAAGTGAAAGGAAGCGCGGTTCAAAGACTCAGTAGGGAGGTGAGAATCGCCTTTTCTATAAGAAAAGATTGTGCAAGGCACACACTGTTCCAGGCCTTGTGCTACACCCACCTCAACCTCCACAAGCCCACTGGCTCATACATGCAGAGGCAAGGTGTTAACCTTTTTGCATGATTAGCAAAAAAGTAAAAAAAAATTGTTAAGCTCAAAAAAATTCAATTTTGATTTCAATTTCAATTTTGATTTTGATTCTAATGAACCAAAAATTTCGATTTTGATTTGAAAAATAATTTTGATCCATCACTACAATCACCATGGATATATAGGTAATGGGATTAGAGAGGGTACATACAGCTAGGTTAATATATATAACATACAGCTAGGGTACATACAGCTAGGTGAAATTATGATACATATTAGTGTTCCACTGTAAGGAAGGTCCATGTGCCATAGCCATAGCCATAAGCAAAACTACAGCTTATTCTAATTCTCCATATTCCATAGCCATAGAGACCCCAATATTACCATATTCCTGTAATTCCCATTGCTATAGTTTTAACAAAGTCTAGGAAAAAATATTTTGAATTAGAAAGATAACCTAGTGCTTAAACAACTGCAAATTAAGGTAAAAAATAAAACAAACACTTGATTGCCTTTGTAAGATTATATTTAATCTTTTTACAAAGAGTAACAATACTTAATCATTACTAAAAGTACTATTGATGAACTTTTTCATATTAATAAAAGTTAGAGTTTGCTAATGTTTTATTATACTTTATTAGGTATAAATTATAAGTTTCTAAGTCCATAATATAGTTTACCAAAGTATCTTTGTTTTACTCTACCTGTTTCTAATATTTAAAAAAAAATTAAATTAATAAGTATGGCTATAGGAATCTATAGAATATGATAGCAACTGAGCAACTACCATATTTCTATAGTCATAGCTATATAAGAAGCTATCTACCATAGGCATATCCATAGTTGCCATAGGCACTTATTTTACCATATTTGCTATAGGATCCTATAGCAATAGCCATAGCTATGGTGAAACATTAGTTTTTTAGCAAAATGTATATACAAAAACAATTTAAATATTAATTAGATTAGGAGAAAATTGGCAATTGTTATTTGTCCAGTGACCAGATGAATAGCAATGTGTTTTATTTGTCTGGATACTGAATAATGACCATGCTTTCTTATTTATCTCTACATATAAAAATCAAAATCTGGTTAATATAGGACAAAATAGCATTTTGTTATTTGTTTGGTTAAATTCAAAATGCTAAAATATCTATTTTATAGAAACTACAAAGGGGAATATTCCTAGACTTTAAAGACTTCTTACTCATATCTTTAACAGTAGGAATACCAAGCCATTTTTCCGCCCGTCGAACTAGCAAGGGGGGGGGGAAATTTCCCCCCCCTGACAATTTTTTTTGCTGCGCCGGAACGGAGCAACGCAGACACACAAAATTCAAGAACATGGGCTAACTTTTTGTTGCGCACCTTCTCAAACAAGAATCAAGTCGCCAGCCCTCCGGACCGTCGAGATATTCGACGATTCTGCCAGAAGGTCGGATTTTTCCCATAAGCGCTAGTGTATTCAGTACACCCCTGTGCGCCAATCAGCACTGCGCCTCAGTGCAGCCTTGCCAAGTCTCCAAATTTCATCAGCACGTCGACCACATGTGTCTGCATCAGCTCTGACTTCGTTGGTCACTAGCCTTCACCCAGGCGGAGCTTCTGGACCTTCAACAGGTGGCACCAAGTGACTATGGACACTCTGATACGAATTTCTCGAGTTTTGCTGATCAAGCCTCGACAGTGGGCATACCTCAACTGCTAGGTATCCTCAGCTAGTCTCTCGAGCCTTCCATCATCACCCCGACGCCGTCGGCACCTTCAACGGATTACACCAGGTGACTATGAACATCCTATTGCAAATATGTCAGGTTTTTCTGATCAAGCTTCAATATTGGGCAAACATCAACTGCTGGACATCCTCAGCTAGTCTCTCAAGCATTCCGCCATCATCCTGTCACCTGTCACCTGTTGTAATCTGTTGAAGGAGCCGACGGCGTCGGGATGATGACGGAATGCTTGAGAGACTAGCTGAGGATGTCCAGCAGTTGAGGTTTGCCCAATATTGAAGCTTGATCAGAAAAACCTGACATATTTGCAATAGGATGTTCATAGTCACCTGTTGTAATCTGTTGAAAGAGCCGACGGCGTCGGGATGATGACGGAATGCTTGAGAGACTAGCTGAGGGTGTCCGGCAGTTGAGGCTTGCCTACTGTCGAGGCTTGATCGGTGAAACTCGAGAAGTTCGCATCAAGGTGTTCATAGTCGCCTGGTGTCATCTGTTGAACGTGCCGACGGCGTCGGGGTGATGACGGAATGCTTGAGAGACTAGCTGAAGATGTTCCGCGGTTGAGGCTTGCCCATTGGCAACGCTTGATCAGCGAAACTAGAGAAATTTGCATCAGGGTGTTCATAGTCACCTGGTGTAATCCGTTGAAGGTGCCGACGGCGTCGGGGTGATGATGGAAGGCTCGAGAGACTAGCTGAGGATACCTAGCAGTTGAGGTATGCCCACTGTCGAGGCTTGATCAGCAAAACTCGAGAAATTCGTATCAGAGTGTCCATAGTCACTTGGTGCCACCTGTTGAAGGTCCAGAAGCTCCGCCTGGGTGAAGGCTAGTGACCAACGAAGTCAGAGCTGATGCAGACACATGTGGTCGACGTGCTGATGAAATTTGGAGACTTGGCAAGGCTGCACTGAGGCGCAGTGCTGATTGGTGCACAGGGGTGTACTGAATACACTAGTGCTTATGGGAAAAATCCGACCTTCTGGCAGAATTGTCGAATATCTCGACGGTCCGGAGGGCTGGCGACTTGATTCTTGTTTGAGAAGTTGCGCAACAAAAAGTTAGCCCGTGTTCTTGAATTTTGAATTTTGTGTGTCTGCGTTGCTCCGTTTCGGCGCAGCAAAAAAGATTGTCGGGGGGGGGGGGAATTCCCCCCCCCCTTGGTAGTTCTACTGTTAATATGTTGTTATACTGGTGTGTATTATTAAATTATGGTTATGCCAAATTGAATTATAGGCCTACACTGCTTTGCTTACTAGTATACAACAAAATATTAATCAGTATAAAAAATGTCTTAAAAATCTAGAATATTCATCATAAAACAAATAGATGCTAGTATTAATAATTTAACTAGACAAATAGCAAAAAGGCTATTTGTCCAATCACCAGACAAATAACAACTGCCAAGAAAAGTAGGCTAACCTAAAGTTAGGCCCCAATAAATTTTCTTTAAAAACAAAACTATATCATTTATAAAGCATTATACTAATATTAAACTTTAAAAAATCTAAACTTTTTTTTAGGTATTTGGAATGGAAAGCTATAGCATAGGTCCAATGGAAAAACTTTTTAGATCTATTCCTCCTCTCTACTTAAAAAATCCTAGATGTCCACTACTGTTTTCTAGTGCTATTATGGCATCTTTCTAGAGTAAATTATGGCTAGTGTTCTACTGTAAGGAGGGTCTATGTACTGTAGCCATAGCCAAAAGCAAAACTACAGCTTATTCCAATTCTCTATATTCCATAGCCATAGGGACCCCAATATTACCATCAGTGTTGGGCAAGTTACTCAAAAAAAGTAACTTGCGTTACTGTAACTTAAGTTACCACTTTTTAAAAAGTAACTTACGTTAGCCTAGTAACTTTATACAAAAACCCGGTAACTTTTAAGTTACTTCCGTTACTTACTTCCGTTACCTACCCTGGTATGTTTATTAACAAAATTTTCTGCTTTTTTTAACATTGCAAATGCGCTGGAACAACACAAATGATCGCGAAAGCCAGGAGGAAGAATAAAACAACATTAATTTCAGTAACTGTATTAAATTTTAATCACTTTAGGCCCTTTCCGTAAAAAGAAGAGAAGCTGAAGGTCAGAAACGTTAAAGGCAAAACGCAATTAAATTTTTAATAACATTATAAGTTATAATACACAAGGACAACTTAACGTAACTTCAGTTGTCCTTGATAATACATCGCTCGTAATAAGTACCTGGCTTTACTCCACTCTATAGTCTGCTTTACTAGTCTTTTTATTTATTTTCAATTATCATAATATTAAATTATTGTGCAGTGCAGTGCCAGTGGACTTTAGTGGTGTAGCCAGGGAGGCCGCCTTAACAATCGTTGGGGCGGCAACTTCACCCCACCTGCAAGGTACACCCCACCTGGGGGGTGGGGTTGGGCGTGGCGGGTACCAAAACCATGAGGCGATTGAGTGCCTGCAGCGCTTAAATGAGTGCCTGCGGCGCTTAAATGAGTGCCTGCGGCGCTTAAATGAGTGCTTGCGGCGCTTAAATGAGTGCTTGCGGCGCTAAAATGAGTGCCTGCGGCGCTAAAAGTGGCAATGGCATGAGGCATGGCCAGCCAGGCCAACCCAGCCCCCCCCCCATTAAAATTCCTGGCTACGTCGATCACTGAGTGGATTTGTGGAGACTACAGATGAATTTATTTCTTTGGTTGTTTGTTTCTAAGAACTAAACAAAATATTTTTATTAACTTAAAAATGAAAAGCAAAAATATTTTACCGAAAATAACAAAGTAAAAACATGTTTCAAGTATTTCTTTATTAATTACAGCGTAATACCGTATGATATTATTCACTTAGTTTTGAATTTAGGAATGAAAAATGCTAAAAATGTGACAACTGGAGTAATAGCTAAGCATATCAGTTTTAAATTTAAATATTGCGATTGTTGCAAAGTAACTGTAACGGACTTCCGAAATTTGAGTAACTTACCGTTACTCTGTTACCAAAATAGGAAAGTAACTTGCGTAAGGAACGCTTTACGAAAAAGTAACTTGCGTTACCATTTACAAGTTACTCGGTAACGGAAGTGCCCAACACTAATTACCATATTCCCATAGTTCCTATAGCCATAGCCATAGTTTTAACAAAAAGTCTAGAAAACAAAATATTTTGAATCAAAAAGATAACCTAGTGCTTAAACAACTGCAAATTGAGTTAGAAAATAAAAGAAACACTTGATTGCCTTTCAAAGATTATATTTTGTCTTTTTCAGAGCAACAATACTTAATCATTACTGAAAGTACTAATGCTGAACTTTTTCACATTAATAAAAATTAGAGTTTGCTAGTGTTTTATTGTACTTTTTAGGTATATTTTAAAAGTTTCTAAGTTGATAATACAGTTTAGGCCTACTAAAAGTATCTTTGTTTTACTCTATCTGTTTTTAATATTTTTCAATTTTTTAACATTAGGGCCTAATAACTATGGTTATGGGAATGGGTGCTAGTAGACTCGTCAATTTTTTATTTGTTAACTTCCATCAACTATAGTAAATTTGTCAACTGTTAAAAATTGGCAACTGCATGTTGTTTAATTTGTGATTTGTGATTACATGTATGATTACATGATTTGCTAAACAAGTATTCAATTAAGTAAGCTCCAATTTGTGCCAATGATCTGAGCACCCACAAAGTCTTTAAGTTTTTATACTCGAATATTATATTCAAATATATTCAATTTAAATTTTTGATTATTGAAATTTCAATTTTTGATTAATTAGGTTTTGTACATCATACATTTTACAAAAGTGAACCAAAAAAGTGTAAAAAAACCTAGCAAAAAAGCACAGCATTTCTATAAGAAAAATTTAGGTTAACAAATCCGTAACAAATTGTAAATAGTAAAAGCAAAAATATTGGGCAACAAATCAAAGCTAAACAAATTCTGTAAAAATCATAAAAGTAAAAGTAAAAGTAAATATATAGATAATTAATTTACAGTAGCTTTAACTCAATTTCAATGGCATTCTAAAGTCTAGTTTTACGAATTATGTCGCTATACTTTTTTATACTAAACTTAAGTTGATGAATTTACCTAGGCTTACCTAGAAATATAGTAAACTTGTCAACACAGTTGACAAATAAAAAGTTGATGAGTATACCCAGATCCTATAGGAATCTACAGAATATGACAACAACTACCATATTTAATATTTGTAGCCATAAGAGCAGCTAGCTACTATAGGCATATCCATAGCTGCCCATACTCCCGAAGATGCTGTTTTGTGGGGAAAATTCTTGCATGCAACAAGGTCCCAGGCAGCCATGTGCGGCGTGCACAGTGTGCAGCCAAGAGGCAGAAATTATTTGCGTGGCGCATGCCAAAAAAATATTTTAATCACTCCACATTTTTGGTAATGATAAGTTTTTCATTTTAAATTTAATGTCTCACGATAATAACACAATGTGCATAATGAGAGATCTTTTGTGTATCTGCAATAAGGAGAACAATTTTTGTGTGATGCAATACAATTTTCAGGCATTATAAAACAGTATATAATAAATACAAACTATAGTATTTTGTTAAAGTATTTTTTTTCGTTTTTATTTGAAAGTGTGTCAGATTGCATTAATTATTCAATGCAAAGCTTACCACTTACATAGATAGATCGGTAGATCTAACAGATCCCTTGCTGCCACTCACCTGTCCAGCAGGTGAGAGGAACTCCCCTACCCCTCTCCCTGGTCATTTAGCTCGGCATGCATAGGGTGTATATATGATTTGACCTCCCGCATGCGGCGTGCAAAGGCAAAAATTATTTTCGCGTGCATTAAGCATACTTGGGACTATGGATAGCTGCTATAGGCACCTATTTTTACTATATTTGCCATAGGATCTTGTAGCCATAGCTATGCCCGCCTATGGCTAGGCCTATGGTGGAACACTAATCATGGCACCTTTAATGTATATTATAGTGGCCCTCTTCTTGGCTCTAGGCTCTAGTGTCTATTATGGCTCCCTTTTAAATTTTTGTATAGGGCAGGGGCCTATATTATGGCGCCTATACTCTTATGATTAGGGCCTAAAAGCTGCACCTATGTAATAGAACCTAGGGATGCTATAGACCTAGGCCTAGGCTATATAGCATCCTGACCTTGCCAATTGTATCTTGAAATAGCAACCAGTCCTTGGTCTTGAGCTCTTAAATGCAATAGGCCTATTGTATCCTGGGTTCAAAAAATTGCATTTTTACTGAATGCTGGAGCCTAGATGCGATTTCAAATCTTAGAGCCAGCGAAAGAGAAAAACCCCAGCTTTAGTTTATAAGCCTAGACAGGCCTTTAGGCCTCGGCAGGCCAGGCCTAGTTAACTAGTTTAGCTGCTCAGCCTGAGGCTCTAGGCCCTAGCCTAAACTTATTTAAAACGAAATAAATATAAACAGTGACAATGCGGCAGTTGAAAGGACTTTGTATTTGCACTAGTATTCTTATATCAAATGCAACAGTTAATTAGAAACTCAACGAATGTAATATCGTAATTTCGTGAACTGTTAGTCTTACACTCTTAACCTGTTTTAAAATCAATGCCTAATTTGGACTTTGAATTATTTTTCTAGGAACAGTATTAAAGAAAAATACTTTTTATGCGTCACTCCTTCATTTCGGTGCGTAAGTATAATTTTTAGATTTGCGATACATTTCACCGGTTTTTTTTTGAAGTCAATAATAAACCGTTTTTTCTTCACTTTTTGTTATACTGGAATAAAACTATATTTTTTCAACACAGTTCTTAACGGCGCAAATATTGGTTAATTTTCGCAGAGAGACCTGAAAAAATGGTCTTTTAGAATTCATTTTTTTATACTGCAAATGGAGGCTGTATATATGCACGGCATAACGGACGTTAAATATTGAATTGCAAATAACGTGTTACAAGTAGTACACAAGAACTACGTGAATATATTACAATGTACATGTAGCATCAATGTTCATGTAGCAAATGCAAGAGTAAAATCCTGTAGACTCGTAAATTAAAATGTAATGGATTCATGCTTACAGTTGCAAGCTTTATTCTAAAGCTTCAGTTTTGCATGGGACCCAGATTTTATTGACGGGAGCACGAGAATTGCCCGCCAAGATTTGCCTGCAGTGCAATTTTCCCGCCAGTTTTTCCCGCCAAATTTAAAGAGATTTACACGATAAAACGTTTTGATAGTAATTGCATATCAAATTCATATTTTCTTGTAAGTTTTATCTCTATATACATGCAGGGGTACATCGGTGAGCTGTACTCATGCATATGCCTAATTGTTAACGTTTCTCCCCCCATGCAAATTATCTCGTCACTATAAACTTTACTTAAAAGCAGTTTTGGTGGCGGTGGCGTACGACAGAAATTTAACTTGGAGGGGGGCCAATATTTTGGCATCTTGGTAGTCGCCTCGCTATAGAAAGTGATGGCCGGAGCTTGAAAGCGAGAAAGTGAAAGAGAAAAAATGTCAATACTGACTCAGAATTTTCTATCTTAAGCATTCAACAAGCTTCAAACCAGGGCAGTCTTCTTTTTTTGTAAAAGCAGCCGTAGTTTTCTGTATCTTAAAGCATCATCTGAGCGGGTGCAGCACTTCCGCTTCCTTCACAGGCCTGAACGTTTCTCAAATAGTAAGTTATATGTTGACTGAAAGACGTTAGCAATGTCTCAACGTTGTCCGACAACGTTGTTTGTTCGTCATTATCATTATCATTATCATTATCATTTATCATTTATCATTTATTCGTCAAGATTTGTCCGACAAAATTCGGCCTTGTTTGTTCGTCATTATTGTCCCGACAGCCAGGGGTGGGAAACTAAAGAATATGGAAGCGAGGATGGAGAAAGTTTGTAACTGTCCGTGCAGAGAATTACGAGGGGTGTATGTCTTGGAGCGCGCCAGCCGCTGTCAAACAATGCAAGTTTCTATTCGTCTTCTTTGTTTGCGTTGCTAAGAAAGGAAGTCGCAGCTTCCCTGCTTGTTCGCTGCTTTGAAACCATGGATAAAAGCTACATGTATGAAATCCGCATCGCCCTGCCTGCATGCATGCTCTCTGAATCACCTTGACACCTTGATCGTCACACTAAAGCGCCTTACTCTGCAAAAACTATGGCTTACAGCACACAAGCTATCATTGTGGCCACTGCTGCTGCACTGCTTGTCCTGGCTATTCTTGGTGCCGCAGCTGGTAGCCAAGGTCTGTCCAACTACCAAAGCATCGAGGGCAGCCTGTGCATCAGGCCCGAGTTCGTGCAGTCTCACTCGCGAGCTGCCAGCAAGATCGAGTGCGCCGCCCTGTGCAGCGGCAACCAGCGCTGCCAGGCATTCAGCACAGCCGACTCTCCGTGCCAGCTGTTCGTGTTCGACAGGTGCAGCAAGTCGGTGAAGGACTGCAGCTGCTCCAGGAGAGGCCGCGTGTTTGTGAAGCAGCAGCCGGGACTGCGGCCGGGCGCTCTGTGTCCGGCTGGCTACGGAGACGACCTGTGCGGAGTGAAGTACAAGCTGCTGGCTGAGGCTGGAAACTGGTGGCTGAGCAGACAGAAGTGCGAGGCGGAGCTCGGGCTGGTGATTATGGCCGACGTGATGGACGCCACTGAGATGAATAAAATCGAGCTTATAAGGAACAAAAGCAGTTTGTTTGGTCATTTCATTTTTCTCGGAGGCTTCCAAACTCCCAACAGCACTGAGCCGGGCGGTGGCTGGTACTGGGTCGGCTGCAACATCACCCTGGATGGAACTCTGTGGAACAGTGAAGAGCCGAATAATGATGCGAATGCTGAAGCTACTCTTGGCTTTTACCAATCGAGGAGCCGCCTTGCCGATTTAAAAGAGGCCGACAGTTTCAAAAGTCTATGCGAGTGCCTGTCGCCATTTGAGTGAGCTATAGGCGATATTCACACAAGAATCTCTGGAATTTGTTATTCCGCATGTGAAAAAACTTTTTGAGACTTTTTGAAACGTTTTAATCCAAAAAACGGTTCCCTTTTTGATTGTTAATTGGTAAACTAGAGGACACATTTTTCTCTCTATTGTCACCGATTTCAAACCGAAACTTCATGCGTAGCTATACGAGTACTTACACGTGGACTAAAATAAGTCGGATTAAATTACTTACGAGTACGACTTCTGTTTTACTGCTATGACCTACCGGTATACATTTCAGACAAACAAATCTGGACCTTTTTCAGCGTATACTTCTATTTCTCCATAAATTCATAGTTTTGTAGCATTTTTTTCTATACTTTTTCTGACATATTCAAATAAATTTAAATATCGAATTAGTTATGATACATCTTCGTAGATTAAAAAGCAATGCCTCTAAATATTGGAGTCAAATTTTTCTTTCCCAATAATAATAATAACAATATACAATACTTGACTACAACTGCCTCAATTGTCGAGATGTGCAACCGACAGCTCAGCCGCAGCTATTGCGCGGCGCATCTGAAGGCTGCGTACGGCTGTTCAGTCCAAGGACTGGGGGGGGGGGGGGTTCGCCATACACACCCTCAATTACCCCAGCTAATGCTGGCACCCATTTTACAGCTGGGTGAGCTGTAGCAATGCAGAGTTCAGTGCCTTGCTCAAGTACACAAATTGTTCCGAGTGGGTCGAGAATCGAAGCCCCGACCTTTCAGTCGTGATTCCGACGCTCTGACCACTGGGCTGCACCCCTAGCTACTAGCCATGAAAATTTCAGGACTTTGAGAGAACTATAGTTATAACTAGTTAGTGCAATCAAATAACATAAGGATAAGGCAAAATACTAAATCCAGGAGCAAGTGTGCTCGTAAGTTAAGTTGCTGCACACGCACACATGTAGATGCAAGCCAAACGGAACTCACTGAGCTACAAGTTAACCCGTGAGCTCAGCTCACCAGCCATGATCTGTAGAGACAATTGAACACCTCATGGGACTTTGCTGTACGAGCTACATGTACGCCTAGCCTGTGTGGTGAAGTGCATTGATTTGCATGAAAAACATCAGATTTTTAGATTGAGAAAACTCCCTAAAATGTCTTATACAACTGGCAGTTACTATAATTTCAGGATGTCAGGTATGAAACAGGGCAAATCAAACACTCAAAGCTTCTTTACTAACACACCCTCACTGCACTCTTCAGTATTTTCACGGGCACGCAAACAAAAAGTTTTTCTTGCGGCGAACTTTTCCTGCAGGAGGTTTTCTCACAGGAAGCTTTCCCGCACAGATGCTCTCTCACCAGTCTTTGCTTTGCTTCCAATATATTTAACAGTTTGCAAACCAGGGATTAGAACGCCTAGGTCCTACAATGGATAGGTAGGAAAAAATTTACTCACGCACATACTACACTTTACACTGCACATTGCCTTGACTATAGCATGTAAGACATGTATATGTACATCGTATTCTCTTCTTATGATCCTCCAACAGGAGGCGAAAAAACCTCGCTGCAGGAAAACCTCGCTGCCTCAAAACCTCGCTGCGGGAAGACCTCGCTGCGGGAAGACCTCGCTGCGGGAAGACCTCGCTGCGGGAAAACCTCGCTGCGGGAAGACCTCGCTGCGGGAAGACCTCGCTGCGGGAAGACCTCGCTGCGGGAAGACCTCGCTGCGGGAAGACCTCGCTGCGGGAAGACCTCGCTGCGGGAAGACCTCGCTGCGGGAAGACCTCGCTGCGGGAAGACCTCGCTGCGGGAAGACCTTGCTGCGGGAAGACCTCGCTGCGGGAAGACCTTGCTGCGGGAAGACCTCGCTGCGGGAAGACCTCGCTGCGGGAAGACCTCGCTGCGGGAAGACCTCGCTGCGGGAAGACCTCGCTGCGGGAAGACCTCGCTGCGGGAAGACCTCGCTGTGGGAAAACCTTGCTGAGAGAAAACCTCGCCGCGGGAAAACCTCGCTGAGGGAAAACCTTGCGTGCTCAAATCAAATTCAACTGAGCCATCTACATTAGATTCAATGAAAGCTTGTACTTGGGAACTTATTGCTGGAGACATTTTCATTCTGATCGAGTTTTTGAAAATTTGAAAATTTGAAGCCGATTTTTAGAATCCACCCACCCCTCCGGTCACCAAGCTTTTTAGTCTATGGCACAAGACTAGTCTATGCCATATCGCTGCTAAACTAAAAAAACTAAATAGACTAAAAAGCTTGGTGACCGGAGGGGGGGTGGATTCTAAAAAATCGGCTTCAGATTTTCATCCTTATTGGCACTCTATATTAGGCGACCTCAATACTCTTTCATGTAGCCAAATGGGTGTCGCTTCGTTTGATCTCGTAAAAATTGAATTCGTGTACCCGTAGGCAGAGCCTTGCGTCAAAATTCATTTTTGGAGCAACTAGAAATTTTTCTTGCCATGCGAACGCTGACGCTCGCCCAAAGAGTAGACACTTTTTGAGCCATAGACTATAACACAAAAATGGCTTAACTCAATGCAGAGTGAAATATTTTTTATTGTGTTTTACTATCTGTGCCTAGAACTTCGCAGGCTGGGAAGCTCTGGACCGGAACTCTCTCTCTCGCCTTCGCGATTTACTTTCAAGACAAGTGCAACACTTGCTGATGAAGGTTTTGGTAGCACGGGCTAATCCGGCTCTCCAAAACCGTTCTCGTAGCCGCAGTAACGTCTTCGTCTCGCCAAGAATTTTCTCAGTTGCGTAACGGACTTGGCCCGTGCATCAAGTGCACGGGCCAATCACGGATCTGCGCAATCTTGTCCTCACAGTTCTTCAGGCCGTCGGGAGTCACGACGTAACCTAAATAATGCAGCTCATTTAGGAACAAATGACATTTCTTCGGCTTGACCTTGAGGTTGGCTGCGATGATACGCTGTAGTACAGTCCGCAGGTTATCCAGCTGCTCCTCGAAGGTCACTGAGTGCACCACGATGTCGTCCATATAGCCAAGCGCAGTCTTTGGCGTCAGGCCGTCCAGGAGCTTATTGATGCAACAATGAAAGCTGCCGGGACTGTCATGGAGACCCATCGGTAGAACGTTAAAACAGAGTTGGCCGCGGTCAATCACTGAGAACGCCGTCAAGTGCTGGTCGCAGTCGCGCAGCGGGATCTGCCAAAATCCTTGAGCACGGTCCAAGCTGTAATACCACTGAGCACCACAAAGCTTCGCGAAGGTCTCCTAAATGTGCGGCAGTGGATACAGTTGATACACACACCGGTCGTTGAGAGCTCTGAAGTCGTGAACCAGCCTGATGTTGCCGTCCTTCTTGGGCACAGTGAGCATCGGCGAGTTGTAGCTCGAGTAGGCAGGGCGAATGATGTGCTTCGCAAGCATCTCGTCAAGCAGGGCGTCGAGCTTGTTTTTCAGATGAGGCGGGATCCTGCGCGGTGGTAGCGCCACTGGTGTCCGGTCCTTCAGGATGATCTCTCAGGCCGTTTCATACCGTTTTGACTGTCGTGTATCGTTTCACCAGGTGGCCAGAGGCGAGTTTGTCCTGAGTGTTGCTCGGAATTCGCTCAGCTCCCACGGAGGACCTGCAAGAGTCATCAGCAGAATTGGTGTACGAGGGATGCCTAGGCTTCCCGGTGAGTGAGTGCCCAGCATAACCAATGCTGGCGGCCACGACCAATACCTGGTGCAGCTCAGGCATTTCGACCATCGCACCCACGGTAAACGGAAGTCAGCCTGGCCGACAGCCCTCGAAACCTGTAAATTTTGTTTGCTAGCGTGCACCACTCCAGAGACCGTTTATACGGCCGCCTTTCAGAGCCGTCGAGAGGGATGACATGACGTACTTTATGAACCTTGGTACCCAATTTGATCGGGTCAGCGTTGACAGATTGAAGCTAGGGATACTCGACACTGACCACTGCAACTTCCCAGCTTGTTCTTCGCTCATGATGGGGTCGCCCCCGGGCGTGTACCGACTGAAGCACTACTCCCCACACCAGCACAACTCATGCCGGCCTAGCCGATAGCAAACTGCAGCTACCAGTTCGCCAAATCGGCAGTGCCGTCCCTTGTATTTTGTCAAGGCCTAGCTCGCCGATGGGGGGAGTTGTGTGGCGACCCGAGACAGACGCGACATTTTGTCTATGGCCATCCAGCATCTGTTGCGCGTCTCGCTACAGTAATTGATGGCTCACGGTCTGATATAAAAAACTATAAACTTTCTTTTCCTCGCGGGCAACACGGTCGCGAGCCACTTTGGCGTACTTTTTGGATAGACTGTGCTGTCGTAAACATTGAGTTCATTGAGTGCGGGTAATTTATGCTGGGTACTAACGCAGAACTACACTATATGATGCTGCATCGCATCTTGAGTACTCGGCCCATTCCGTGTTAGTGGAACAAAAAAACGCCAACCCCTTAAATGAGCGAGTGTAATCAATTCGTGGGCGACGCATGTATAGTTACAATTAGACTGAATCAGAATTCTGCTGTAGCCCACTCTAATAAAGTACCTCTTCGGCAAGCGCATGTGTTTACAATATTCAGACGAGTCCAAGTTATCTGAAGTAAACACGCTGGTCCGGCCGTGCGCTCAAGCTTTTCGCTGACTTTTAACTCTCTTTTGGGGCTGACAATAATAAAGAGATTGGCATGGAAACGCATGAGACGCATTCACATAATTGAATCTAATACATGATTAGATGATTACATAACCAAAGAGTCTTTAAGATCTATCATAGCGCAGGGAAAATACAATGTTGTGGCGGCCAGACTGTACGCAACCAGCAGCACCAGTGCAGCCGCACTGGAAACCCCCCCCCCCAACCTCTGTCTAGCTGAGGTGGGGTGGTTGCGCACCGCGCTGGCCGGCTCGCTAAGCCAGGGGGGTTGGCGTATCCTATCGAGCCACGCCACTTGTTCGCACCTCCCTTGGCCCCTCATGAATCTCGCGCAGTTTGTGTAAATATAAATATACGCGCAAAGCAGCACAAAATCTTCGCTGCCATTCCATTCCATCTATTGAACTAATTAAGGCCTTCCGCCTCATTGGTGAGCCCGACTCCCAGCGCGGAACGCTGGGCCTACCCGTCGGCCCTGTGCGGTCCCGGCAGCCAACCGCCTTGGCCGACTGCAACGGCAGCACCGCAGCCCAGCAGCCACAGCAGTACCCCGCAGCACGAATCGGCCCAGTCAGCCCCCCCCCCCCGGTAGCTCCTGGGGTCTCGCCTTTCGGCCCCCGCGTTGGACTAACCAGCGCCACACGCTGCAGCTCATTCTAGGTTAGCACTGCTGCTGCTAGCCTAACGTCCCCAGCCTCTGTGCAGGAGCATCGACCCGGCTCACGGCGGCAACTGACTGTCGGTTGCCTCTGGTGTGGTCCGGCCGCGCGCCCTGCTGCCTTCGGCGCCCGCCTGGCGCCCTGCTGCCTTCGGCGCCCGCCTGGCACGCTGCTGCCTTCGGCGCCCGCCTGGGGCCCTGCTGCCTTCAGCGCCCGCCTCGCGCCCCTGCCGCCTTCAGCGCCCGCCTCGCGCCCCTGCTGCCTTCGGCGCCCGCCTTGCGCCCCTACCGCCTTCAGCGCCCGGCTGATTTCGGCGCCCGCTCCTCGGCACTCTCGCTGCCTCTGCTACCACTACCACCCGACGTTCGGGGCCTAGCTCGGTGCTGGGGGAAGCTGTGTGGCGGCCAGACTGTACGCGACCAGCAGCACCAGTGCAGCCGCACTGGAACCCCCCCAACCTCTGTCTAGCTATATGCTTGACCTTTTGCGAAAAAAAACGTTTTTCGAATATTTAATCCCCTTGGCATACGCCACGATTTTATTTTGGGAGTGGGCCGCCAATATTTGGTATCGTGGTTGGTGCCCCTGTCTCTGGGTGCAGGCGCATCGCCACCGGGGGGGGGGGGACAAAGGAGACGTGTCCCCTCTATTCCATTGAGGGAATAGATCCCACTGAGGGATTACATTCCATTGCTTTGTCCCTCCCCACCCCACCTTGTGACTAGTTGTGGTAGTCAATAATTTTTTTCTTCAGGGCGCCAAAATATAGCGCTTTCGGCGCCAAATGAGTGCCTGCGGGGCTAAAATGAGTGCCTGCGGAGCTAAAATAAATGCCTCTGGCGCTAAAAGGAATTACTGCGGTGCCAAAATGAGCGCTGACAACACGATTTTCAAAATAATGGAAATTTAGGAGGAATTTAGTCCTGTACATGTACATGTTTATTGTATTCCCAACGAATGCAAAGTAAATTCTTATTTTATATCTATGGCTCAGCCATGGTTAAATATACAGACAAGTGAGTCGCAGCCCCAGAGGCTGATCATTATCTTCTTAGCACAAGAGCGAGTGCACCAACAATACAACATTGGTGGCAGCGGTAAAAGCGCACTTGGCACGAAAGTGCATCTCCATTGCAGGACAGAGGCGGCACACCAAAGATGAGCCTACTACCTCAGCCATCTCCGTTCGACCCGGAAAAGGATCCATCGAACGTGGCGAAAAGATGGGAGGACTACCTACAGGAAATCACGCTGTGGTTGGACGCCTGCGGAATAACAGACGACAAAAGAAAGCGATCTGCATTTCTGCTCTGTGCCGGTGTGAAAGTTCGAAAAATACTAGAAAACCTGGACAACACAGGATCTGACTTCAAAACGGCTCAGACCCGACTGGACGAATACTTCAAGGACGGAACAAACGTGGTATACGAAACCTTCAACCTGCTGCAAATCAGGCAAAAGGAAGGTGAGGCCATTGACTCTTTCCATGGCCGACTGCGGGAAGCAGCGAAATACTGCGACCTCGAGGTATCAACCACTGATGCAACAACCAAACTGTCCTATGAAGACCGAATAATTCGCGATCTAGTAGTCCTAAACTGCAACTCAAACAGCCTCAGACGGAAGCTCATCCAAGAAGGGTCAACTCTGACTCTGAAGAGAGCCATCGAAATAGGAAGATGCTTCGAATCGACGAACAGCCAGAGCGGCGTCATTGAGAAGCACGTCTCCGACCCGAGCACCGTCAATTCAGTTGGACAGTCCAAAGGACCAAGAAGATTCCCTAAATCGAAGAAAACTGGAACTGACAGCAAGCAGTTTCCCAGAAGAAAGTCCAGTGCTCGCGATGTCTGTAGCCGCTGTGGAAGAAGCTCACATACAGCAGAAAACTGCCATGCGCGCAACGATACTTGCAAGAAGTGCAATAAGGTGGGACATCATGCCAAGATGTGCAGAACCAAACTACCAACCAAAAGTAAACTTCAAGTTTACGAAACGAAAGAATCAGGCGTGACTGAATCGTCAGACTCAGAGGAGATTCATACGATAGCATGCGTCAGCGCGAAGAACGGTGCAACAAAGCAAGCTGTCATCAACGGCAGAAAATGCGATGTACTAATTGACTCGGGCTCCAATCTAAATCTAATATCCTACAACACAGTTGCTAAAATGGTGAGTCCGGATCAGATTAACTCGAGATCACATATCAAGATTTGGTCGTACGGGGCCAGGACCCCCATCGAAACCAAAGGCACAGTACATCTGGAAGTTACTCTCAACGAAAGTACACAGCAAATGAAGTTTCACATAACTCCAGTAAAGGATGTACGCACTATCATCGGATTTGAGGACGCCTTCAAGCACGGTTTCCTGACATGGGGCTCGGATAAAAGCTGCCTTCACATCGAGAACATTCAGCAGCCAACGCAAGTGATTCTGGAAGAGTTCAAGGATGTCTTCCGTGGAATAGGAAAACTCAAAGACAGCAAAGTTAAGATTCGCCTGAAGGAGAACGCCAATCCTATTGTTCATCCACCATCGCGTATACCAGCACACCTTCACCAGAAACTGCGCGAAGAACTAGAAGGGCAGTTAAGAGAGGACATAATCGAGCCAGTCAAGGGAACTACTGAATGGGTGTCAAGAATAGTGGCTGTTCCGAAGGCCAACGGTAAATTGAGAGCCACGGTTGATCTCAGAGACCTAAACAAAGCTACTAGGAAGGAGCACTATCCACTGCCCAGCATCGACGAACAACTGATTAACGTTGGCGATGCTAAGTACTTCTCCTACTTGGATGGCAATAAAATGTTTCATCAGCTAGAACTGCACGAAGACTCCAGGATGCTCACGACATTTTCAACACAGGCCTGAAAGACTGGCCACTTATGAGATATAAGAGACTACCAATGGGCTGGGTGAACTCATCGTTTGCACTCCAATCGGAAATGCATCAAGTTCTTGCTGGCATTTCAGGAGTTCTGAATATCCAGGATGACATCGGGATCTACGGTTGTACTTTGGAAGAGCACAATGACCGCTTGAGAAAAGTTCTGCAACGACTGAAAGAGAATAACATAACCATCGGGAAGGAAAAGTGCAAGTTTTCAGTGGATAAAATAACCTTCATGGGAATGCTGCTGACTCGCAAGGGATTGCAAATTGGTGACGAAAAGGTGCAAGCCATTCGGAATTTCAAAGAACCTACAAATCCCAGTGAGGTAAGGTCGTTCATAGGCCTAGTGCAATTCGTCTCACGCTTCATCCCTAACTTGGCGACCATCGCAGAACCGATTCAGAAGTTAACCCGAAAGCAAGTCAACTGGAACTGGAGCACAACACAGAAAGAAGCCTTTGCAGAAATCATCAAACGAACTTCTACCTCAAAAACACTGGCCTACTTCGACACTTCAAAAATAATCGAACTTCGAGTCGACGCTTCACCGGTGGGTCTCGGAGCTGTTCTAACCCAAACAGACAGTCGAGGCACCATCAGTCCGGTATGCTACGCAAGCAGGACGCTAAGTGACGTCGAAAGAAGGTACAGCCAGACCGAGCGCGAGGCATTAGCAATAAAATGGGCGTGTGAAAAGTTTCAGATCTATCTACTGGGCGCTCCAAAATTCACGGTTATTACTGATCACAAGCCACTGCTTGGTTGTTTTCGCCCAGGTTCCAAACCGCCTCCGAGAATCGAGAGATGGGCGATGCGCCTCCAGCACTTCAATTTCAAATTAAAGTACGAACCAGGAGAGGCAAACGAGGCAGACTACTTATCCAGACAACCGATGAACGTGGAGAACCCCAAAGCATCAAGTGCCAAGGCAGACGAACATCTCATCCAGCAAATTTCTACAGAAGCTCAATATTGGGGAATCTCTAAAAGTGACATTGAAAAGGGATTCGAAAGACGACCCGTGGATTCAATCAGCTTTGAAATCGCTACAAACGGGGCAATGGAGTAAATCCAACACGTATTACAATGTCAGAAGCCAACTTTCCAGCACAAATGGAGTCCTGTTGTACCAAGACCGCTATGTAGTTCCGAGAAAGTCTGTTATGGCAGTGTTAGAGACAATGCACGAAGGGCATCTGGGAATCACCAAAATCACGGAGCGGCTGAAAAGATGCGTTTGGTGGCCTCTGATGGCAGAAGATGTACAGAACTTCGTATCATCATGTGAAAGTTGCTCAAGAGCACTTCCGGAAATGAGAAAACCACCAATCATTCCGACGGAGCTACCAGAAGGAGCCTGGAAGCTAATAGGTACCGATCTAAAAGGACCTCTTCCGTCTGGAAAGACACTATTAGTCATCGTAGACTACTATTCTCGTTATCCGTTAGTTTACGTGTTGCCGAAGGCTGACGCGACGGAGGTGAGCAATAAAATGAAAGAAGTATTTCACTCGTACGGTGCACCAGAAGAATTAATCACAGACAATGGTCCACAGTTCAGATCCGAAGAATTCAAGAATCTAATGCGAGAATTTAACGTAAAGCACCGAAAGAGCACCCCATACTGGCCTCGTGGCAACGCAGAAGTGGAACGCTTCAACAGAACTCTGAACAAGACCCTGCAGATCTGCAGTCGGGAAAGGAAGAACCTGAAACAAGAACTTGGACGGTTATTGTACAGCTACAGATCTTCACCGATCCGCGCGACCGGAGAATCCCCAGGGATGCTATTCTTTAAGAGGGAATTCGACAGGAAGTTACCAATTCCGGAGAGGAGAACCATGACTCCAAACAGCGACATCAAAGCTCGTGATGACGAGTACAAATGGAAAATGGCAGAAGACGGACCAGCCAAGTACCAGAAGATGTTCTGCCCTGGCAATCAGGTCATCTGGAGACGAGAATTTCGCAACAGCAAGTACGAACAGCCTTATGAAGTGCAACCAGGAACGGTCGTCGGACCAATGGCACGACTGTGAGGATTCAAACCAAAGACGGCAGAATAGTGCGAAGGAACTTCTCGCGACTAAAGAGAGTTAATTGGAAAGACTCCCCAGAAGAAAAATGCGAGACGGAGGTTCCCTCAAGGCTCAAAGCAGCAAACCAGCCAGTACAGGCGGAGCCTACAGTGAGAGATCGACAACGAGGAATCGGTCTCCGACAGAATCCAAAGCCGCCGGAGAGATTCGTGCCTGGATAATTTGGGCAACGATTTTGAACAATTTTTGGTTTATCTGACTGTATTTGTTCAAAGGGGGGAGAGATATTGTATTCCCAACGAATGCAAAGTAAATTCTTATTTTATATCTATGGCTCAGCCATGGTTAAATATACAGACAAGTGAGTCGCAGCCCCAGAGGCTGATCATTATCTTCTTAGCACAAGAGCGAGTGCACCAACAATACAACAATGTTGAATTCTTGGCTTTGTCCACCATAAAATCCATGGCGACGCCCCTGTCTGGGTGGGTCCTCTTGTCTCTTGGTGGGTCCTCTTGTCTCTTGGTGGGTCCTCTTGTCTCTTGGTGGGTCCTCTTGTCTCTTTGTGGGTCCTCTTGTCTCTTGGTGGGTCCTCTTGTCTCTTGGTGGGTCCTCTTGTCTCTTGGTGGGTCCCCCTCTCTCTTTGTGGGTCCTCTTGTCTCTTTGTGGGCCCTCTTGTCTCTTGGTGGGTCCTCTTGTCTCTTGGTGGGTCCTCTTGTCTCTTGGTGGGTCCCCCTGTCTCTTTGTGGGTCCTCTTGTCTCTTTGTGGGTCCTCTTGTCTCTTTGTGGGTCCTCTTGTCTCTTTGTGAGTCCTCTTGTCTCTTGGTGGGCCCCCTTTCTCTTTTTTGGGTCCTCTTGTCTCTTGGTGGGTCCTCCTGTCTCTTGGTGGATCCTCCTGTCTCTTGGTGGGTCCTCCTGTCTCCTGGTGGATGCCCCTGTCTCTTGGTGCATGGGTGCCCCTGTCTCTTGGTGGGTGCCCCTGTCTCTTTGTGGATCCTCTTGTCTCTTGGTGGGACCTCTTGTCTCTTGGTGGGTCCTCTTGTCTCTTTGTGGGTCCTCTTGTCTCTTGGTGGATCCTCCTGTATCTTGGTAGGTACTCTTGTCTCTTGGTGGGTCCTCTTGTCTCTTTGTGGGTCCTCTTGTCTCTTGGTGGGTCCTCCTGTCTCTTGGTTGGTGCCCCTGTCTCATGATGGGCGACCCTGTCTCATGATGGGCGACCCTGTCTCATGATGGGCGACCCTGTCTCATGATGGGCGACCCTGTCTCATGATGGGCGACCCTGTCTCATGATGGGCGACCCTGTCTCATGATGGGCGACCCTGTCTCATGATGGGCGACCCTGTCTCATGATGGGCGACCCTGTCTCATGATGGGCGACCCTGTCTCATGATGGGCGACCCTGTCTCATGATGGGCGACCCTGTCTCATGATGGGCGACCCTGTCTCATGATGGGCGACCCTGTCTCATGATGGGCGACCCTGTCTCATGATGGGCGACCCTGTCACTTGGTGTCCCGCCCCTTGCCGGTGGATGCCACGCCCAAGATGTGGCAAAAGTTGAGCTCCCTTATCATTTGTCCAGCTCGGCTGCTTCTTTCATTCAGTTTTTAAATAAGAGAAATTATTGTGGCGGGGGGTGAATAGAAGAAATTATTGTGGCGGGGGGGGCGAATGGGGGGAGGGCGGTCCCCTGGCCCCTCTGCGGGCGAATGGGGGGAGGGCGGTCCCCTGGCCCCTCTGCGTAAGGCACTGACTTTATCCTGCAGCTGCATGCAGCCCAGCTTAAGCGGCGATTTTCATAAGCAGTTACTCTCTAGAATGTTGCGAAACAGTAAATATACGCCAGACACTCAGCTAGAAGCCAACAAGTTTCTCTTTTGCCCTTTTACTTTTAATCCTCTAAAATTGAACATCTTTAAAGAACCGCCGCCTTCACGCCACATTTATTTCAACTCGCTACAATCTAGCTGTTAGAAATAAATGACTTTTCCTTTGAAACAAACTGCTGTCCGTTTGATAGTAGTAGTAACGTACGAGCGTGGGATATAAAATTTACATAGAATCCTAAAATTTTCTAAGCGAAAAGCCTTATCAATATAAAGATATAAAAGTAAAGGCATTTGGTCTATCATATTAACAGTAGGAATAACCAATCTATTTTTCCTCCTATCGAACTACCAAGAGGGAGTGATAAAACCCTCCCCCCCCCCGACAGTTTTTTTGCTGTGCCGGAACGGAGCAACGCGAAATTCAAGAACAGGGGCCAACTTTTTGTTTCGCACCTTTTCAACACAAGAATCAAGTCTTCAGCCCTCCGGAAAGTCGAAATATTCGACGATTCTGCCAGAAGGTCGGGTTTTTCCCATAAGCGCCAGTGTATTCAGTACACCCCTGTGCGCCAATTAGCACTGCGCCTCAGTGCAGCCTTGCCAAGCCTCCAAATTTCATCAGCACGTCAACCACATATGTCTACACCAGCTGTAACTTCGTTGGTCACTAGCCTTCACCCAGGCGGAGCTTCTGGACCTTCAACAGGTGGCACCAGGTGACTATGGACACTCTGTTGCAAATGTCTCTAGTTTCACTGATCAAGTCTCGACAGTGGGCAAGCCTCAACTGCTGGACATCCTCAGCTAGAGTCTCAAGCATTCCGTCATCACCCCGACGCCGTTGGCACCTTCCAGAAGACGGAAACGTGACTATGGATGCCTAAAAGAGATTTTTTTATAATTTTATAAGCAATATATTTTTTATAAGCAATTTTGTTTTCCTTTACTTGATCTTGAGTCCATACAGAAAGCTTGATCATTGACATCAGAGATTTTCGCATCAGGATGTCCATAGTCGCTTGGTGTAATCTGTTGAAGGTGCGGACGGTGTCGGGGTCATAACGAAATGCTTGAGAGACTAAGCGTCATTAAGCTAAGCATGATTAAATAGATTCATAAAACCAATGAGTCGAGCTGTGCCATTCTAATGATTTTAGGCACAATACAAGTACGATTGTACGTACTCGCACAAATAATCAGAGGGATTCACTAATGACCAGACACCATTCGACAGGTGAAATTAGGCTATAGAAATTGCGGGATGACCATTTCTGATTGGCTACTAGAAGCAAATTTAAAAGTATGTTTCAAGCAAGCCAGAATTCTCTCTCTCATTCAGACTCTGGAATTCTCTTTGTAGGTTTAACCGTCATCAAGTTTCAGCTTGAACACAAAATGATCAATTCTGCTTGTCTACTGTTGACCGCGTTGTCCCTAACAATTATCTCAGACGTGGATGGGACTACTTCAAGTAAGCCTAAGCAGGAGGAGGATGGCTTCGAAATGAATTTTCCACTGAGATATGTGCTCGGTGGCGTGTCACTGGGCTTAATCGTTTTTGTCCTGATATTTTTTGTCACTTACGTGTGCCTCGTGGTCAAATGCAAGATGGAGCCCTGGCAACCGTTTCGTTGTCTATGGGAAAACTCGGCAGTTGTGGACCTCGACTCGGCTCTGGACTGGAACTGCGAAGAAACTCGAATTGACGTGGAAGCTTCGGCGCTCTGACTGACAGCTAATCGTGACACCACTGCAAAGTCAGTGAACACTGCATACTTTTAACAAATGGTTAGATTTCATAGGACTCTGATAAGTCCTCTGAGACTCTAAATCTTGCCACTAGTTCATGAAGCAAATAAAAGAAATACAAGCTGGTCACGCTAGAGATACCAACGAGTAATTAAAGTTCTCAACCGGATTACCTAAACCTTAACCTAAACGTGTGTTCATTGATGCGTTTCCTGTGCACAGGCGGAATTCGCTTTGGTTTATTGTATCAAATTGCCTACGTCAGTAAAAGCGTTAATAAAAACTTTGTGCTTTGTGTAAACTAGAGGGGGGAGGGAGCGGCGTAGCCCAGTGCTCTAGCGCGGTGCTCTGATGTGCCAGCGGCCCAGGCTCGATTCCAAGTGCAGTCACATTAATGCAATCGTTACTCTCTGAGTAAGGGGTGTTAGACGCGCCGGAGGGTGCCGCTGTACATATCGCTGTACTTTGGCGGGGGGTTGAGGTGTGGGGGTGTTGGCCGCGCCGGCCAGCTTAAAGCCTCTGCACCCGGCCCGGTTTGGCTCCGCCGCCATTTCTCAATTTTTTTATCTCCTTTTTACGATCCAATAAATATTAACTCATTTAAACTAATAAATAAACGCTTCGCTTGATCCACTGGGATCCGCTTTCTCGGCCGCTGCCTGCTTTTCGCAACTGACTTTGTCTCGTTTGGCTCCTTCCGGCGTGTTTAATTTGGTGTTAAATTTGAATCTCGGCTTGGCTCTGCTTGTGCAATTAACTGCCTCGAGGGCCAGCCCCCAAGGCGCAGTGAAGTGTACATGCCTAACGCTGTACACTCCTGTGTGAGTGTGGGCCTGTGCGTGTGACTGCGTACGCATCCCAGGATATGTGTCTTGAAGCTGCTCTAGCTAACCCATAAACTCATGCCATATCGCCAGCCTGCTGAACAAGCACTGCAGTCTTGGAGGCGACACGGCTGTATGTGCCCCACCACAATGGAGCACAAAGATCGTTTCGATCCCAAAAAAGGGGCCTCTACAAGCCTGGACAACCAGCGCGGCATCGCGCTGGAGTGCGCCATGGCGAAGCTGCTGAATGCAGCGCTCCGCAACCGCCTCCTACCTGGCCTCAACCAGATGCTGTTGAGTCTTCAGAGCGACTTCTGACCTTGAAGGTCCACCACAGAGCAGGTCGCGACCATCCGCACCGTCATCGGGGCCTGCAAGACCCGCCAACGTGCCGTGTCTTCATGGACTTCTACAAGGCGTTCGATAGATAGATAGATAGATAAATGGACCTGTACAGTGATTCCAGGGCATTTGTCCAGTCTATCTATCTATCTATCTATCTATCTATTTATCTATCTATCTATCTATCTATCTATCTATCTATCTATCTATCTATCTATCTATCTATCTATCTATCTATCTATCTATCTATCTATCTATCTATCTATCTATCTATCTATCTATCTATCTATCTATCTATCTATCTATCTATCTATCTATCTATCTATCTATCTATCTATCTATCTATCTATCTATCTATCTATCTATCTATCTATCTATCTATCTATCTATCTATCTATCTATCATCTATCTAATTTATCTATCATCTATCATCTATCCCAAGAGCAATAGGTTGCTCTGATGTTGAACATTAGATCGAACGATTCTATCCGATCTAGATAGATAGCTACTAGTTGATAGCGTACCAAACACATTTGACACAACCAACATTCCAGAGAATCCAGACAAACACATTACAACCACATTCCAAACAAACACATTTCAGTCAAATCAGTTTCAGATGTGACACCCAATCGTGACATCCTCTAAGTCACGGGCATTTTCTTTTCAAAAGTCACGTGTTGGCAGCCCCAGACATATCTGGAGACCACGGGACTCCTCCTTTAGCGTGTTCTATAATCAAGTAATTATAGAGATTAGCGTAAATCCCTGTGATTATCAAGTTAACCTTAAGCACAATACTAATCATAATCAGAATGAGTAAGATTGACTAGAATGAAAAAAGTGGCTAGAATGAATAAAAGTGACTATAATGACTAAAAAGGGACTAGAATGACTTAAAAGTGAATATATAAAAGCGACTATAATGACTAAAAGTAACTATAGAATGTCTAAAGGAGACTATGGAATGACTAAAGGGGACTAGAATGACTAAAGGGGACTAGAACGACTAAAGGGGACTAGAATGTAGGGGTCGGACGATATTGAATTTTCGAGATTTTCGAGATTCGAGATTGGCCTCTTCGAGATATTCGAGATTTGATCGAGATTCGAGACATATAGTGGAATTGGCGGTAGGTCTATTAGACAAGCTCCCGGGCCGGGATCCCAAGAACCGTCTCCGAAGGCACAGGATTCAAAATGTTAAATAAAATTTTGCCAACCCAGTAAAACAAAGTATTGCTAACCATCATCAGCAAACAAAAATACAACTCATTGAAATAACCGGATTACACATTAAATATTACCATGCGGATACGAGGTACCTAACTGACGAACTAGCGAGACAAAAGAAACCATCAACGTCACATGTTGAGTGTTGATCTTGGACGTCAACTTCAAGTAGCCGATGAATTGCTGGAACATTAATTGTTTGAAGCAGAAATGCATTACATTACAAATAAATTGAAAATAGTAAATATATTGTTCAAAACAGCGCTAATGCAAGCCATGACCATCGGCATCTGTATGCTATATATAAACTATACATTCTTCGTAACATGCAAAATTTAAACAAAATATTGACATTGACACCATCAGGCTCTATGATATGATGCTATGCTTCTTATAGATCGAAATGTTTTTTCGAACATTTAATTTTCATCTCGAATCTCGACATTTTTTTCGAGATCATGAAGTCGAGATCGAGATTTGAGAAAACCCCGAGATCTCGATCTCGTCCGACCCCTACTAGAATGACTAAAGGGGACTAGAATGACTAAAGGGGACTAGAATGACTAAAGGGGACTAGAATGACTAAAGGGGACTAGAATGACTAAAGGGGACTAGAATGACTAAAGGGGACTAGAATGACTAAAGGGGACTAGAATGACTAAAGGGGACTAGAATGACTAAAGGGGACTAGAATGACTAAAGGGGACTAGAATGACTAAAGGGGACTAGAATGACTAAAGGGGACTAGAATGACTAAAGGGGACTAGAATGACTAAAGGGGACTAGAATGACTAAAGGGGACTAGAATGACTAAAGGGGACTAGAATGACTAAAGGGGACTAGAATGACTAAAGGGGACTAGAATGACTAAAGGGGACTAGAATGACTAAAACTTACCATAATCTATCGAGTAGAGTGACTAGATTGCCAAAATAGAATAGGGTGACTAGATTGCCAAAATAGAATAGGGTGACTAGATTGCCAAAATAGAATAGAGTGACTAGATTGCCAAAATTTCTTTCACAGAGAGACCAAGAGGAAATTTGCTTCACAAGCTACTCATCAGTAGGCGATCAGTTTTACCGAAGGGATTTAATTAACCAAAGGCAGCTAGAAACGACTAACTAACACCTGTACAGCTAGACGCCTCAATAGTTTGTCGTGAGTCTATTGAAGCCGAGGCCTAGAATTGAGCTAGGGCTCCTGGAAGATTGACTCGGCTGTAAGGGAGTTGATGAAGCTGCTCACGGATGAAGCATGCTCTGGGAGTAGTTGGGATCGTGGCCGTGAGATGTCAAGAAGGCAAATGTCTCCGCCCATTGCTTGTTGCCAGCAGTGACGACTTCAGGGTGACTCTGCGTTTCAGAATTGCGAATCTTTTACTCACGATCGCAAACATCCCCTACATGTAACTTGAGCTGTCACTCTGTTGTCACTCGGTTGTCACTCTAGTCCTTGACCCTCACAGCCACTCGGTTGTCACTCTAGTCCTTGACCCTCACAGCCACTCGGGTCCTGGACTCTAACTGTCACTCTATTGTCACTTTAGTCCTGGACTCTCACAGTCACTCTATTGTCACTTTAGTCCTGGACTCTCACAGTCACTCTATTGTCACTCTAGTCCTGGACTCTAACTGTCACTCTATTGTCACTTTAGTCCTGGACTTCCACAGTCATTCTATTGTCACTCTAGTCCTGGACTCTAACTGTCACTCTATTGTCACTCTAGTCCTGGACTTCCACAGTCACTCTATTGCCACTCTAGTCCTGGACTCTCACAGTGACTTGATTGTCACTCTAGTCCTGGACTTCCACAGTCACTCTATTGTCGCTCTAGTCCTGGACTTCCACAGTCACTCTATTGTCACTCTAGTCCTGGACTCTCACAGCCACTCGATTGTCACTCTAGTCCTGGACTCTCACAGCCACTCGATTGTCACTCTAGTCCTGGACTCTCACAGCCACACGATTGTCACTCTAGTCCTGGACTCTCACAGTGACTTGATTGTCACTCTAGTCCTGGACTCTCACAGTCACTCGATTGTCACTCTAGTCCTGGACTCTCACAGTCATTCTATTGTCACTGTAGTCCTGGACTCTCAGTCATTCTATTGTCACTCTAGTCCTGGACTTCCACAGTCACTCTATCGTCACTCTAGTCCTGGACTCTCACAGTCACTGAGGATATGCCATGACACACTGCATTTTGGAAGCACGATATTTTGAGCCGGCCAGCATCTTGCTGCTACTTCACGGATCTGCAAACGCTTTTACCTTAAGGTTCAGATATTAAACTTAGCGCATAACTGCGGTCCAGAGGAGGGGATCGAGAGAAGGGAATGGAGATAAGAGAAAGCAGAGATGAGGGAAAAAGAAAAGCGAGGAGTTGTGAAGAGAGTAGAGGATAGAGGGAGAAGGGAGAGGAAAAAGGAGATGAGATCAGAAGAAAGCTAAGAAGAGGCACAAACCTTGAAGCCGGCCGGATTGCTATTGTGAAGTTTCAAGGACCCTCGGACCGGAGGTTGCCCAACAGTTCTGCCTGAACAGTCGTCCGTTCACTGGCCATGCGCACAGCCGATCGCTGATTGGCTGCAGTGCAGGCCGCGCCGGAACCAAAAATGATAATCAAAGCCAATATTCTCAACTAGAATTTTTCACCTTAATCTCAGCTATCATTTTCGACGAAATTAATCGACAAAATTGAAAAACATGATCAGTAAAATCGCTAAGACAATGACACTGGCCGTCACGCTGTCGATCTGTTTAGCAGAGGTGACCGTTGGCGTGGCGCCAGTGCATAATGAACGTCACTGGCCGAAATCTCAAGGCAAGCATGCCGACTGGTTAGCTTTAGGAATAGTTTTTGGACCGATGCTGCTCTGCCTTTCTGTCCCTCTGCTGGTTATCTATGCCGCCTATAAGAAGCGCTGCTGCTGCTTCCGAGAGCCCCGAGCTCATCTGGAGTGGAACATGGACAACGCCGCCCTGAGCTTCAATAACAGTGCCACTGACGACCAAGCAATTCCCATGGCTGTATGGCATGCACAGGCTTGACTGAAGCCTCTGCGCTAAGACAATGTTGAGTGCTTAATGTGGCAAACCGGGACATGCGCAACTGGAATCAAATCTGGCACGATCGACTTTTTTGCCCGGAAAATAAAAATTCCTATTTGTTTACCTGTTTGTTTGATTCTTTTGCTGCTATTGAGCCAACGCTTCAAGTACAGATCGAGCCGATTCTTCACAATACTTGAGCATTCACATTTCCCATATCTTCACAACCCTTGAGCATTCACATTTCCCTCATCTTCACAACCCTTGAGCATTCACATTTCTCATATCTTCACAATCCTTGAGCATTCACATTTCCCATATCTTCACAATCCTTGAGCATTCACATTTCTTATATCTTCACAACCCTTACGCATTCACATCTCCCATATCTTCACAATCCTTGAGCATTCACATCTCCCATATCTTCACAATCCTTACGCATTCACATCTTCCATATCTTCACAACCCTTAAGCATTCACATCTCCCATATCTTCACAATCCTTACGCATTCACATCTCCCATATCTTCACAATCCTTGAGCATTCACATTTCCCATATCTTCACAATCCTTACGCATTCACAACTCCCATATCTTCACAATCCTTGAGGATTCACATCTCCCATATCTTCACGATCCTTACGCATTCACATCTCCCATATCTTCACAATCCTTGAGCATTCTTGTAATTTAAAGAGTCCAGAAGTTGAGATACCGGAAATTAAGTGCAATAAACGGAAGCTTATCACTAAGATTAGACTGTGCAAATTAGATAAAAAAAACTTCAGATGAAACAAACTTCTTAAGCTTTGATTTGCAGCAATAATACATTCCTATAGGCAGCGCTGCTAAAAGTGTTATTTAAAAATTATATTTATTTTTCATATAAAAGAAACCCAGATGCCAAAGACAAATGTGTTACGGACAAAGACGGGTCACCTGTAATACAGAAAACGCCAATAAATCATTACAATTTAGCTTATTACAATTACAATATTACATTGTCTGAAATTTCAAATTAAACAGTTAAAAATTGGTGCCTGACAATGGTTAAAACAAATATAAAATATAAACAAACAATATTTTATATGTAAACTGTACAATGCAAAATATCCCATAGATTGGGATAAATATGTTATAATTATCATATTCAAAACTACCCTGTCGAACTAAATTAAATAATAAATTTTCACAGTTATGGACACAGCTTTTACATAGATATTTGCTTTGAAAAGCACAGCTAACATTTTACTTTCTTAACAGCCAATTTAAAAAGGCACAAAAATTAAAAATAAACAGAACGCTGATAATAACAAAAATAAACTTACGCGGCAAATTATCAGTAACTCATGGTTTCTATTTTACGCCTTTATGTCCCTATATTTCCCATTCTACCATTTTATACACTTGTATATTAAAAAAACACGCAACAAAAACAATTTAATAAACACAACATACTACTGATTCTATTAAAAAAGTAGTACAGCGAGAGCAAGTAAAATAATTTCAAAAATACACAGCGCAATTTAAGACAGAAAATATGAATAAATTAGGAATTGAAGAATTCGATTATTCGCGCAAATATAATTAATTGGATACAATAAATTAAATACAGATAAGTAACTTTTGTTTATATTTATGCAAAACTTTGGAATGCCATTTGTTTTGATAAAACAAAAAAAAAATAATGGCCCACACAAATATCAGTATGGCGATATAAAATTATTGAAAATTTGTAAAAGCCAAATTGATCACTTGAAAGAAATTGTCTTTTAGTTTTTCAACTCAATATAGAAATTCTAAATTTTACTTTTTTGGCACCTAAATTTATCTTTAATAGACGCTGTGGAATGATTGATTTTGCGATTAGACATTTACTGATTGACAGCCGAAAAAAAAGTTTCTTAATTAAAGGAACAGTTCAAACAGTTGAAAAAGCATAAATTAAAATTGGGTTTATCAATAAACTTACGATGAGCGATGAGATTTTCCCAGGCACAAACTTCGGCAACTGTACGAAGAGGGACGCTTAAAACAATGTCACATAATTCCATAAGTTCCATAACTCAAGCTCCATAATTTCTGTTATTCATGTTCTCGCTGCAGGTAACGTAAAAAAGAAGTGATTCTAAAGCGACGAGTTGTCGCAGTACAAGTCGCCTGAGAGACAATTTGAGCAGTTTTATTGTCTGCAACTAAAGCAACTGAGTTGCGATCCAAAGCGCAATTGCGTCACTTTATGACAGAAGTCGGCAAACTTTTTTACCTTAAGGGCCAGAAAGAAAACCTAGCACGTGACTGCGGGCTAGAGGAGGGGAAGAGAGAAGAGAGGAGAGGAGGAGAGGAGAGAAGATGAGAGAGAGAAAAGAAGAGAGGAGAGCAGAGGAGAGGAGAAGAGAGGAGAGAGGAGAGAAGATGAGAGAGAGAAAAGAAGAGAGGAGAGCAGAGGAGAGGAGAAGAGAGGAGAGAGGAGAGAAGATGAGAGAGAGAGAGAAAAGAAGAGAGGAGAGCAGATGAGAGAAGAGAGGAGAGACGAGAGGAGAGGATGGAAGAAGAGAGGAGAGCAGATAAGAGGAGAAGAGAGGAGAGAGACGAGACGAGAGAAGAAAGGAAGAGAGGAGAGCAGATGAGAGAAGAGAGGAGAGACGAGAGGAGAGGATGGAAGAAGAGAGGAGAGCAGATAAGAGGAGAAGAGAGGAGAGAGACGAGACGAGAGAAGAAAGGAAGAGAGGAGAGCAGATGAGAGAAGAGAAAAGAAGAGAGGAGAGCAGATGAGAGAAGAGAGGAGAGAGACGAGACGAGAGGAGGGAAGAAAGGAAGAGAGGAGAGGAGATTAGAGAGAAGTGGTGAGAAGAGTCACAAACCGTGAGCGGGCCGGATTGCTATTGTGAAGTTTGAAAGGACCCGAGAGCCGGACAGACAGGTTTTGCGGGCCGCATGTGGCCCGTGGGCCAGAGTTAGTCCGACCCCTGATTTATAAGTTAGAATCGCATGTCGCACTTACATAACAACTCTATTTAGTCTACTTGAGTTAGTAGAAAGGTAAGCGCCAACACAACCACTCTTGGACGACTCTTTTTTACGATTCTACAAATCACTGGCTCTAAACTGTAGATTTTAATGGGGATTCTGATGCTTCTAAATTGCTCATTATCTTGAGCAATGAGGGGGCGCAGCGTCATTTGTACTTTATGCTGTTGATAAACAAGGCGCTAGCATTGCTCCAGATTCTACGTATATTATTTTGCATTAAAAACATAATATTCAAGGGTTAATTAAACTGAAGCTTAGCCTCAAGCCGGCACATCCGCATCAATCAGGTCGCCAACAACCATTACTAAATCGCAGTTAGCCATGGGATCTGAGACTGGCCGGCGCTCCAGCACCGCGTTGCGATCGGCGTAGCCCAGGAATCTGTACACCCGATTGCGGTCCGACACTTCCTGCAGGACTCGCCCGCCTAGGAAGGCTCGGGCCTGCCGGTCGGGGGGGGGAGGTGTTTGGAGCAGATTTTAGGGAAATCTGTGATCGGCTGCTTTGTTTTAGAATCGGTGCATGTACTCCATTTAATTTTCGATGTACTACTCAAAATGTGTCTTAATATACCACTCCATTTATACTACACGGTATAATATAATAATATAACTGATAACACCTGCCCTAATGGCCACATGTGCAACCGACAGCTCAGCCGCAGCTATTGCGCGGCGCATCTGAAGGCTGCGTACGGCTGTTCAGTCCAAGGACTGGGGGGTCGCCACACACACCCTCAATTACCCCAGCTAATGCTGGCACCCATTTTACAGCTGGGTGAACTGAAGCAATGCAGAGTTGTGTGCTGCTCAAAGAAACAAATTGTTCCGGGTGGGTCGAGAATCGAACCCCCAACCTATCAGGATCGTGAGTCCGACGCTCTAACCACTAGGCTACAACCTTTTTATACTACTAAATGCGATATACTACTCAGTATATACTACTAGATACCACTCAATATATACCACTATATAGTACTGAAGATAATACTCTGTCATACTACTATACTCAACATATACTACTAGATATACTACTCAACATATACTACTAGATATACTACTCAACATATACTACTAGATATACTACTCAGCATATATTACTAGACATACTACTCAGCATATACTACTAGATATACTACTCAACATATACTACTAGATATACTACTCAGCATATACTACTAGATATACTACTCAACATATACTACTAGATATACTACTCAGCATATACTACTAGATATACTACTAGATATACTACTCAACATATACTACTAGATATACTACTCAGCATATATTACTAGACATACTACTCAGCATATACTACTAGATATACTACTCAACATATACTACTAGATATACTACTCAACATATACTACTAGATATACTACTCAGCATATACTACTAGATATACTACTCAACATATACTACTAGATATACTACTCAGCATATACTACTAGATATACTACTCAACATATACTACTAGATATACTACTCAGCATATACTACTAGATATACTACTAGATATACTACTCAACATATACTACTAGATATACTACTCAACATATACTACTAGATATACTACTCAGCATATACTACTAGATATACTACTAGATATACTACTCAGCATATACTACTAGATATACTACTCAACATATACTACTAGATATACTACTCAGCATATACTACTAGATATACTACTAGATATACTACTCAACATATACTACTAGATATACTACTCAACATATACTACTAGATATACTACTCAGCATATACTACTAGATATACTACTAGATATACTACTCAACATATACTACTAGATATACTACTCAACATATACTACTAGATATACTACTCAACATAGACTACACGCACCTGATAGCCGTGCTTATAAAACGCCAGCACAATCTCGTCCAGCACCTGGGCCCGTTCCAGTGTAAAATCGAAGCTCAGCTTGGACAAATGCCCGTCCGGTGTGGGCGCTTTCAACCGGCCAGTGTCCAAGTCGTGCACCGTGGCCAAGCCCCGGTGGCAGAGCAGCACAGCGGACATGTCCAACTGTGCCAGACTGACAACTCCAACCTCTTCAATCTGCTGCAGCTGTTGCAGCTCATCTTCAACAGTGGGCCAGAGGAACACCTGGGTCTCAGTCCGAGACAGATCCAACAGCCGGTACCTGACTGAGCCGGCCCAACTGTTAGCGCCGGCGCCAGTTGTCGATGTCGTTTTGACGGCGCCTAGACAGGCGACCGGCAGCGCTCTGCCCGGCCTGATGAGCAGCTCAAAGGTGAGCAGCGGCTGCGGCAGGCGGTGAGCTCGGGTCAGCCGGCAGGCCAGGAAGGCTCGGCGGCCTTGGTCCCAGCGGAGCAGCAGCACCGAGTCGGGCAGGGCGCAGGCCAGCCAGCGCTCACCTGTTCCCGGATGTCGCTTCACAGCCACCCGGATGCAGCCTTTGGTGCCGGGGACTTTGGTGCCGCCGCGATTTCGGTTGCCTGGCAACAGGCGGCTTGATAGGGCTTGGCGCTCCTGTCGGCGAGTGGAACCGCGTAGATTGGGTTCTCGGGCTTTCGGATATCAGTCAATTAACAGTCTGAGCTGTCAATCATCTCAGCTACAGTTATTAATCACCAGAGCTATAAAAAATCTGAGCTGTCAATCATCTCAGCTACAGCTATCAATCACCAGAGCTATAAAAAATCTGAGCTATCAATCATCTGAGCTATCAATCATCTGAGCTATCAATCATCTCAGCTACAGCTATCAATCACCAGAGCTATCAATAATCTCAGCTACAGTTATTAATCACCAGAGCTATAAAAAATCTGAGCTGTCAATCATCTCTAGCTACAGCTATCAATCACCAGAGCTATCAATCATCTGAGCTATCAATCATCTCAGCTACAGTTATCAATCACCAAAGCTATAAAAAATCTGAGCTATCAATCATCTCAGCTACAGCTATCAATCAACAGAGCTATCAATCATCTCAGCTACAGCTATCAATCACCAGAGCTATCAATCATCTGAGCTATAAATCACCTGAGCTATCAATCATCTGAGCTATCAATCATCTGAGCTATCAATCATCTGAGCTATCAATCACCTGAGCTAAAAATCACCTGAGCTATCAATCATCTGAGCTATCAATCACCTGAGCTATCAATCATCTGAGCTATCAAAAACCTGAGCTATCAATCACCTGAGCTATAAATCACCTGAGCTATAAATCACCTGAGCTATCAATCATCTGAGCTATCAATCATCTGAGCTATCAATCACCAGAGCTATCAATCACCAGAGCTATCAGTCACCAGAGCTATCAATCAACAGAGCTATCAATCACCTGAGCTATCAATCATCTGAGCTATCAATAACCTGAGCTATCAATCACCTGAGCTATAAATCACCTGAGCTATAAATCACCTGAGCTATAAATCACCTGAGCTATCAATCATCTGAGCTATCAATCATCTGAGCTATCAATCACCAGAGCTATCAATCACCAGAGCTATCAGTCACCAGAGCTATCAATCAACAGAGCTATCAATCATCGGAGCTATCAATCATCGGAGCTATAAAAAATCTGAGCTATCAATCACCTGAGCTATCAATCACCTGAGCTATCAATCACCTGAGCTATCAATCATCTGAGCTATCAATCATCAGAGCTATTAATCATCAGAGCTATTAATCATCAGAGCTATCAATCATCTCGACCATCAATCATCTCAGCCGTCAATCATCGCAGCTATCAATCATCGCAGCTATCAATCAACTCAGCAGTTTAAAAGCCAGAACATGCTCACCTGCAGCAGCGGTCCCAGATCGAACCTGTACAACTGCGGGTGCTTGCCGCACAGGGCAGTGAGGACACCACGGTGGACAAACAGCCATAAACAGCGCATGGGCACCAGCTGGACCATGGCACCCGCCTCCTGCAGCTGGCCAAGACCCAGACAGTATAGACCTTCGTTTGCTCCTAAAAGCAGCAGCGGGTCGCCGCCAGCCGTAGTCCACTTAGCCGTGTCGTTGATCTTCAACGGGCAGGACTCGAAAAGCAGCTGAAGACCGCCGGGGACCTTCACGAAAGCTCCGGCATTATCAAGCAGGCTCTCCTGACTGCCGAACACTCGACGGCGCTGCTGCTGCTGATTGGGCCCTCGCAGCAGATGCTGGCTGATGAGGCGACTCGAGCTGACTGCGGCCGCTGCTGCGCCTCCGACGCTGGCGCTGCCGCGTCGACGTCCTCCAGCTTTCGCTGCCGCGGCCGCCGCTGCTGCCGAAGCTGCTGCATCTTCAGCGGCGACCGCTTCTGCAAATGCTGGCGTGGAAATCGGTCGGTGCAGCGGAGCCGGCGGCGGAGGCAGCGGCGTTTGCGGATGCACGCGCGGCGGCTGGCTGGGACGGGGCGGCGTTTGCTGTTGCTGCTGCTGTTGCTGCTTCTGTTGCGAGTCTGATGATGAAGCCGAGGAGCTGCCAAAAGATCAATTTTTGGTTTTTTCTTCAAACGACGGTCGTAATTATAGTGACGGAAAATTGGTCATTGTGCCGATTTCCAGGAAAATGAATATTGCGGTAATACTCAATTTCTAAGAAACTGATCATTGCGGTAATACTCATTTTCTAAGAAACTGATCATTGCGGTAATACTCATTTTCCAAGAAACTGATTATTTTGTTTTTGACTTTTTCTAAGAAAGTGATAAATGATAAATGACGATTTTAAACTGCCGTTTAATTTATCTCCTGAAAACTAATTTAAAGAATCTTCTTGCCAAGCAAGCGGGGCTTACTCGATATCCACCATGCCAGAGCTAGACGCCCACAACAGGCCGTAGACACCGTCGTCGCCTTCCAGCAGCTCGGCGGTCAGCTCGACGTCGGCTTCTTTGTCATTGTCGTCGTTATTGTCAACGTCATCAACGGCAGCGTCGCCAGAAGACACGGACGATGTGGACGCAGAAAAAAGAGGCGAGAGGCGACCCCCTGGAGTGGCTGGGAGCGGCCGCTGCTGCTGCTGCTGTTGCACTGAAGCCGCAGAAATTTGAGAGACGGGCCGGTCAGGCCGCTCTACTGGTAGGGGAGTTCGGGGAGGTCCGCGAGGCGGTGGCACAGCGGGACGCTCGCGTTGCTGCTGCTGTTGTTGTTGTTGCTGCTGTTGTTGTTGCTGCTGCTGTTGTAGTTGCTGCTGCTGTTGTTGTTGTTGCTGCTGCTGCTGCTGCTGCTGCTGTTGTTGTTGTTGCTGTTGTTGCTGCTTCTGACGTCCCTGCTGTTGTTGTTGCTGAGATTCGGGCAAAACTCCACCAGCTCTGAAAGGATAGTTTAGCAACTGCATGTCTTAGTGTCTGCCTGTCTGTCTGTCTGCCTGTCTGTCTGTCTGTCTGTCTGCCTGCTTGTCTGTCTGTCTGTCTGTCTGTGTGTCTGCCTGTCTGTCTGCCTGTCTGTCTGGCTGTGTCTGCCTGTCTGTCTGCCTGTCTGCCTGTCTGTCTGCCTGTCTGTCTGTCTGTCTGTCTGTCTGCCTGTCTGTCTGCCTGTCTGTCTGTCTGTCTGTCTGTCTGTCTGTCTGTCTGCCTGTCTGTCTATCTGTCTGTCTGTCTGTCTGCCTGCCTGCCTGCCTGCCTGCCTGCCTGCCTGCCTGCCTGCCTGCCTGCCTGCTGTCTGTCTTCAGGGTTAATTCACTTCACTGCAAACGTACCTGCTAGCCTTGAGCAGCTGCTCAAAGCTGCTGTGCTGCCTGCGGCAGGCCTCCTGGAACAGCCTGAGCAGCGCCACAGTGAGATGCTCGCCCAGCGCCGGACTGACTAAAAACTGGTGGCTGAGCAGCTCACTGGCAGCCGGTCGATTTCGCGGATTCATTCGCAGAGTGGCCTTGAGAAAGTCGTGAAAAGCGCCAGACCAGGCTGCTTTGTCTCGCAGCTTTGCCGGCTTAAACCGGCTGGTGGTCATGTACTGCAGGGCCTTCAGCGGCTGCATGTTGAACAGGGGCGGCTCCAGTTCGGCCAGCTCGATGGCGGTGATGCCCACCGACCAGATGTCGCAGCGCTCGTCGTAGCCGCCTTTGCGCTTCACGTCGGCGATCTGTCGAGTCAAAGAGGGAGGGGGCAATGGAGGGCGATTCTTATTGGGGTAAGGGGCGATTCTTATTGGGTAAGGGGCGATTCTTATTGGGGTAAGGGGCGATTCTTATTGGGGTAAGGGGCGATTCTTATTGGGGTAAGGGGCGATTCTGATTGGGGTAAGGGGCGATTCTTATTGGGGTAAGGGGCGATTCTCATTGGGGTAAGGGGCGATTCTGATTGGGGTAAGGGGCGATTCTTATTGGGGTAAGGGGCGATTCTCATTGGGGTAAGGGGCGATTCTTATTTGGGCAAGGGGCGATTCTTATTTGGGCAAGGGGCGATTCTTATTTGGGCAAGGGGCGATTCTTATTTGGGCAAGGGGCGATTCTTATTTGGGCAAGGGGCGATTCTCATTGGGGCAAGGGGCGATTCTTATTTGGGCAAGGGGCGATTCTTTTTGGGGTAAGGGTCGATTTTTATTTGGGCAAGGGGCGATTCTTATTTGGGCAAGGGGCGATTTTTATTTGGGCAAGGGGCGATTCTCATTGGGGTAAGGGGCGATTCTTATTTGGGCAAGGGGCGATTCTTATTTGGGCAAGGGGCGATTATTATTGGGGTAAGGGACGATTCTTATTTGGGCAAGGGGCGATTCTTTTTTGGGCAAGGGGCGATTTTTATTGGGGTAAGGGGCGATTCTTATTGGGGTAAGGGGCGATTCTATTTTGGGCAAGGGGCGATTCTTATTTGGGCAAGGGGCGATTCTCATTGGGGGTAAGGGGCGATTCTTATTTGGGCAAGGGGCGATTCTTATTTGGGCAAGGGGCGAGTCTCATTGAGGTAAGGGGCGATTCTTATTTGGGCAAGGGGCGATTCTTATTGGGGTAAGGGGCGATTCTTATTTGGGCAAGGGGCGATTCTTATTGGGGTAAGGGGCGATTCTATTTTGGGCAAGGGGCGATTCTCATTGGGGTAAGGGGCGATTTTTGATGGGGGTAAAGGGTGATTCTTCATGGGGAGTAAGGGGTGATTCCTATTGGGGGTAAGGGGCGGTTCTTGTGAGTAGAGGGGCAAGCAATTATCGAAACTGATGCGGATTAGGTGTGCGTGTTCGAACCCCAGTCTGACCTCAGGCGCCATCCAGTAAGGCGTGCCAATGAAGGACATCCGCTTGCCCAGAGTCTCAGTAATCTGTGCCGAAATGCCAAAGTCGGCCAGTTTAACTCGGCCCTCGGTGGTTAACAAAATGTTGGCGCCCTTGACATCGCGGTGGATCTGGTGCTTGGAGTGCATGTGCATCAGGCCGCGAACCACCTCGCGGGAGATGAACGCGATGGAGGCCTCGTCCAGGGGCCGGCGAGTGGTGGTGTAGATGTCCTGATGGATACGGGAAGGCGAGGTTAGACATTTTGAGAGTACTTGTGCCAAAATCTCGCGCTGGGGAGAACATGAATTTTAAAACATCAAAAATTAAACAATACTTAATCAAAATCTAATAGAATTAACGAGGGGAAGAATCTTGCTGTGATATCAGGATAAATCATAATCTTATCCGAAACCAGGGGTCGGCAAACTTTTTTACCTCAATGACCTGATAGAAAACCTAAAGCATGACTGCGGGCCGAAGGAGGGGAGAGAGGAGAGGGAATAGAGAAGGGAGATGCGAGGGAATAAAGGAGAGACGAGAGGAGAGACAGGAGAAACGAGAGAGGAGAGGGGGGATGGGAGAGAGGAGAGGAGAGAGGAGGGAGAGAGGAGAGGAAAGGAGAGGAGAAAAGAGAGAGGAGAAAAAAGAAGAGAGAAGAGAGAGGAGAAAAGAAAGAAGAGAGAAGAGAGAGGAGAAAAGAAAGAAAAAAGAAGAGAGAGGAGAAAAAAGAAAAGAGAAGAGAGAGGAGAAAAGAAAGAAAAGAGAAGAGAGAGGAGAAAAGAAAGAAAAGAGAAGAGAGAGGAGAAAAGAAAGAAAAGAGAAGAGAGAGGAGAAAAGAAAGAAAAGAGAAGAGAAAGGAAAAAAGAAAGAAAAGAGAAGAGAGAGGAGAAAAGAAAGAAAAGAGAAGAGAGAGGAGAAAAGAAAGAAAAGAGAAGAGAGAGGAGAGGAGAGGAGAGGAAAGGAAAGGAGAGGAGAGAAGAGAGGAGATACAAGAAGATACAAGAGCGCTGAGAAGAGATATAAACATTGAGCGGGCCAGATTGCTTTTGTGAAGCTGCACAAAGGACCCGAGGGCCGGATACAGAAGCTTTGCAGGCCGCATGTGGCCACGAGGGCCGGAGTTTGCTGACCCCTGGCCTAGACCCAGAGTACATGTATGATTAGGATTGAAAGCTCACCATAGACGGCGAGAGTGGCATAGAATGAAAAGCTGAATTACAATAATTACCTGAAGCGACTTGCCTCCGCAGTACTCCATGGCCAGCCACAGGTTGAGATTGTTGAGCATTCTGTTCTCAGTGAGGTAAGCGCCAAAGAATTCCACAATGTTGGCATGACGACAGTCGCGCAGCACATGTAGCTCAGTTAAGATGCTTTTCAGATCATCTTTGGGGTCAATTTTGACGCACTTTAATGCAGCAAACTGACCAGTGACTCGGTTCTTGGCCTAGATAAGTAAAAGTGCATTTAGGGAAAACTAAAGTTTACTAAATAATAAATAATGGCTGTATTTCACATATATTAGACTGGAATTTTTTTAAGTGACTTGCTAATTTTTTGCTATATACAACATAAACAACAAACTGCAGTACAAACTAATGTAAACTACATTTTAAAGTACAATATGCTCTAGGTTTTTTTGTGAAAAAATGCCTGCCATCAGGCCCCGCAGCGACTTAATTTCTTACTTTCTAATGTAGCGCAAAAATGATAAACAAATTAAAACCGAGATAAAGCGCAACACCTAAGACTTGTGGAGTTCAATCATAGAATCATACAAGGCATGAAACTGTATGCCTCTGCTTTGGAAAAGCTGCTCAAAGCGCTCCATAGTGACGCTGCAGTCATTGATCAGCAGAAGAAGTGGCTTAGTAAGGGGGTCTCACAGCGTTGCTTGAATTCGAGCTGCACAGTCCTTCTCACCAGCGAGCTTGTCGCCATGTTTGTCAAAGAAGGTTTTCAGCAAATCGAACTGAACCAGGATTTGCCTTACAATTGGAGCAAGCTGCAACCACCTAGTCTCGACAGGCCGCAGAAACTTCAACTTCTCGACTTTTAACAAATTAGCTAGCTGGTCGTAATTTTTTCCATTGGAGCACTGTAGCGAAGAAGGCTGAACAGATCAGAAGCAAATCCTTCAAGATTGCTGTTAAGCGAATTAATGGCCTTCCTCCAGGCATTGTGAACATGGTGAAGGCTGCATCCTCCAATGTCCAGCTGAGCTGCACCCTGATCCTGGACCCGTTTTACAGCACCAGCCCTTGAACCGCGCATTGTGGCACAGCTGTCTGATATAAGGGAAACACAGTTGCTCATCTTTCCACCATGTTTGTCCACACATTTTGTTGATCGATTCTGCAACTGTTTTTGCATCTGTTGCTTGGATAGTAGGCAGGCCTAGCAAAACCGTTCGAATCTCCCAACCATCAAGACAGCCGATAACCACCTCTAGGCGACTTTGCCCCTTGTTGGCTTCATCAACAAGCAACAAAAATTCGGTCTCAATCATGAGCTCGCATAGCTGTCGGTTTAGATAGATGTGAATACCATCTGTCAAGAGGTACGAAACTTTTCTGGGAGAAAGCTTCATGTTTTCCGGAGCAATAAAATCAGGGAACATTCTTTTAAAAATTTCTACAATGTGGGACTTACTTTCAAACGCCTTGTTTCGCTCGACAGTGTGAAGAACCCACAAAATCTCAAATTCGCAAAAAAGTTCAATTACACAACAAAATGGGAAAACTTGAATTCATTAGGTTTATTTTACAATTCCCACAGATAAATTAAAAAAACTTTACTTTCCTGCTTCTCTGCACTGATGCCCAGAATTCCCACAGATTTGGGAATTCCTACAGTGCCCAGAATTTGGACCCATAGTGCCAAAATGGCACCACAAATCTTTAGGCCTAGTGCCAAAAAAATTAATGCATTTTATGATATAGTAAAGATGCAATCATTGAAGTAAAGTATGTGTAGCTGCATAGATATTGTCTCATTTTAACTCTTATATATGAAAAAAGTTAAAATAGCCTAACAATTATTTTAATTTTTTATTCAGAAATTTTCAGGGTTACTAATGAGAATAAAAAAATTAGGCATTGAATGGTTAAACTAAAAAATTTGATGAGTGCCAATTAGTAATCCTGATTTCTGATTTGGCATCCTGATTTTGGACCTAAAGTGCCAAATGAAACCACAATTTGACAAAAAACTTTTCAAATAAAAAATATTTTAAGCAAAGAGATACTTTTTCTTAGCTTTTTACTTTGGTGCCAAATTCTAATTTTTAATTTATAGGCACCAAATAGCAAACTGGGGAATATAAATGTTGGGTATGAAAAAGCACAGACATAAAAAAGCATGAATACCTATTCCTAGATATATTACAAATTAATAAAAACATTGTTTATTAGTATAGGCCTAATTCAAGTTTAACCTCAACAAGTTACACATCATATGTTGGCATCTGATAGGTTCTACCCTCTAGATTATATAGTATATTCCCAAAAATTTGGGTGTGCATAGGCCTTGAATGACAAAAGTTAGGCGTGTATAGTTGGTATACATTACCCCTAAGAAAATAGTGTACATGCACACTTGGCATGCACTTTATAGAATCACTTAAAATAAATTGTGTTAAGTGGAAAAAAGATTGAAAAGTAGATTTTCTAGTACAAATTTCAAGCTTTCCAGTTTTTTAAGCTTGTAATTAGGCATTTAAACAAATGTTTATGCATATTAATTTTTTGATATAAATAGTATAGACAAGAAAGATAAATAATCAACCAAATTATCAGCCAAAAAGGGTCCTTTATGCAAGGAAAAAAAGGTAATTTATTATTGCAATACTAGCCTAGATTTGAGAGTATAGGTGAGCCCTCACATTTTTTGGCATGCATTTGTAACTATTTGATTTTTGTTTGGGTGGGCACCTAGCATGATCTGGACTATGGGATAGGCTATTATAATCTGCCCCTCCCCCCTATATGGCTACATAGCATTTTAAAGAAACTTAGGCCTATTTACTATTATATTATTTTATAATGTAAAACTGACTAGCCTAGGCTAAGGGTATAATACAAAATTGGCTAAATGTTTTAAATGTCTAAATAGATAAGAATAAGTATAGGTTTATATATTTCCTGATTTCTTTTTAGTCATAATTGGTATTAGGAAATTTTAAAAGATTTTAAAGTTTTAAAAAGATAGATATTATAATAGGATTACATTAGGCCAAACCAAACAATAACATTCTTCTTAACTTTTATTATTAGGTATTTGTCTACTAAATAAAGCAAGCAGCCTAGCACAAAATCAAAACATTTGAATTAGAATGCTTATAGCATTCTAAATTTTTTGTCAATATTAGGCCTAGTTCCACCAGTGAACGAGCCGAGCCGAGCCGAGCCGAGCCGAGCCGAAAAAATCGAGAGCGAGAGAACCCGAGGCCCCGCCAGGGGCCGAGGGCGAGTGAATAATTTCTACCCATGGCGGCCGAAGGCCGACATGGGCTAGAAAGTATTTACGAGTAAATAAGTTAGACTCTTATGCATTTTGAAATTTCACGTTTTTTTGCTAAAAAATGCTCCTGTTTTGCAACCACTGCACCGATTGAGTTGAGTGAGGTGTCGATCGATAGAAAACTTTTAGATCTATCGAATGAATGTACTTTTAAATGCAGAGATTTTTTAAATGAGCCGTAAATTAACTGGAAAGACGATTTTTTCAAAAGTGCTTCTAGGAGATCTCAAAATTCTGGTACACCTTACGAGATACAGCTTCGACATCTGAGGATCAAAGTTGTAAAACTAAATTTCCTACAAAATGGTATATGGCGCTTTGATTTATTTTGGTATCTTTATGTAGTTTTGGTGGGTTTTTTGGGTAAAAAAATGACCCTCATTTTATTATTTCCCCACTTTTTCCTACAAAGCTTATTGAGTTTCGGCTTCAAAGCAGTGCAGTTGGATGCGCAATGCAAATATCTACAAGTGTCTAAAGCTTTGTTTTCCTACGCTTCTGCAGTGCTGAGAAAATTGACAAAAATTGATTTTTCAAAAAATCACATGACTTTCGCATTATTGCTCATTATAATTTTGAGAACATGGTGCGAATAAGCCGACTTCGAATTTCTATAGCATAGTTGCTATACTATATTGGTGTAAATTGCTGCCATCTGCTTTCGCTGCTTTCGGATTGAAAAATCGATCAGAAATCGATAATTTGTGATTTTTGGCTGATTGGGTGCCAGAAAAATGGGTGATTAAAATTTTAAAAGAATGCTAGATCAAATGCGGATACTGCAACGAGTTGTACTAATGTCTGGCTAAAATTGACCAAGTTTTTGAGTGTCTGCAACAAGTGCTCATGTGTCAAAAGTGATTGGAAATCGATCAGAGTAGTGATTTTTTAATATTTTGCTTGAAATCAGGCAAAAAACGCAATAAGACGGCATTATTTTTATGATGGCTGATTTCCCAAAAAACGAGGCATATTTGTGTGCAATTTCTAGAGATTCGGTTCATTGGGTAAAAAATTATCGATAAAAAACTGAAAACTTGACTTCTTACTTTTATGTTAGTTTCGGGGCTATTTAAACTGGAAATGGTAAGAATTTTGCACTGAAACCAATGCACAGTATTCCATACAGCTAATTTAACAGATTTCTTGAGTTTCATAACCATTCAATGTTCTTTTGAGGTAAAAAATGCATTTTTTGCACCAAAATTCATCAGATTCATACCGCTTTGCATAATTTGCATTTGCATGCGATTGCTTGCATGGCTTTGGCGTTGGGCTGAGTTAAGCTGGTTAGAAAGGAAAGGAAAGGAAGGAATAATCGTACATACAATGTACACACCTGTCCCTTCCAAGTGGGGTTGTGGCAACGCGAGAGGGCTTGGCGGCTTGGTTTGGAGGGCGTGTAATAGAGCTTCATTTGACTCGCACACAGACCAAGGAAAATTAGATCGATAAACGGGCGTCACGTGATTAGAATTTCGTATTAAATTTAGCTCTTTAACTGCACATTTGAATTGCAAGCCCAGTACAAAGTTTGTTGGGCGCAAGATCCAAGTCACTACGTGTACAATCCTCCCCCCGACTAAAAAGTCAGGCGATACGGCTTCTGAAGTAGGTATGTACAGTGTTTTGGAAAGACTTTATTTATAGCTTTCTTTGCAAAATATAACCCTGCTACGCTCTGGAGTCATTAGAATTTTTTTTATATCGAGGCCTTCTAAAGCCTATTATAGAAGACTCGATTCCAGCTCATGGCTGCGGGTCAGATGAGAGAGAAAGAGAATAGAGAAGAGATAAGACTAAAGAGAAGATAAGAGATAAAACGAGAGCTAGAAGCGAGAGGAGAGGAGAAGGGAGACTAGAGAGAGATTAGAGTGGAGAGAAACAGAACAGACAAAGAGAGAAAATGGGAGAAGTAGAGATTTTTATTGAGCTTCTCAAAGTTCTTTTTCATCGGTACAAAACTAGGTTTATCAAGTAGTATGAAGACCCACGTCTAAAAAGAAGCCCGTTCACTGGTGGCAAAAAGACATGTGCGTCTTCATACTACTTATAGGGCCTAATGAATTTGTAATAAACAAATAGACATTGATTACTTGATGTAAAACTTATTTCAGATAGTATCATTATTGAATGAATTGGCAGTAAAACTGAAAAGGTTCAAGTTTTTATATTAGTTGTATATATTTTAGTTTCAACTATATTTTTGTGTCAATAGTTGTAAATTTGATTAAATAAACAATACTTAATATAACAATAGCTATTAGGTTGAAAATAATTGAGTAGAAAGAGTAAATATAATAGAGATTCAATTTTGAGGCCATCTTGGTCTTACATCTACTACAGTCTATAGGCCTATAGGAGGAATTAATTTAAAATTCCTAACATTAAAATACATAGCTCACTTACCTTGAAAACTCGACCATATGTACCACTTCCAATTTCTCTAATGTTAATATAAAACTCCCATGGGTCTGAAACTTTAATAATGCTAAGCAACTGTGGATGCTTCTCAAATATTGCCTGTCTTGAGCAGTCTATATGATCACCTAGAGGCATGATGATGCCAAAAATTAGGCCCTGAATATTGGCTGACTAGGCCTGCTTCATTGATCGACAAATACTACTAAAGTAGAATAGGCCTACCTACAGCTTAATATTATCATCAGCAGGAATCAATGCGCTTTAGCTAGGCCTAGGCTAACAAGTGGGCGGGGCAAGGCAGGGGCAGTAGAATTATTTCATTTTAATTTGATTGAGAGGTTGTAACGATTTAACTAATCTTAGACAAAGCAGGCGTGTATTAACTTCGTACTAACTCCAAAAAGTTTATTTCCTGTTAATTGTTTATTCCGGTCGAAGGCAAAAACAATTTGATTATTTGACCCACACCATTAAATACAAGGCTTCAGGCTCGAGTTTGACAGCCAGCGACTGGGATTAGAAATTAGTAAATTAATCAAAATTGAAAAATTGTTTACACTTTTAAACAAATTTTCGTAAAAATATCTAAAAATTAAAAAAATTATCGTTGGTAAATATATATATATATATATATATATATATATATATATAAATATGAATAACAAAATATGAAGCACTTTAAAAAGTTATAAGTAACTATTAATATGTAAGGCGCTACTTTATTCATCGCAGGCCATTTATGGTCAACAATTCATAAGTATTTTTAGGTTTGCGTTTTCTGCAGACATAAAAAGGTTAATAAATGTAACGGAACTAATTTTTAGTAGTTCTAATTATATCTTCTAATATTTTTTATTAGAAGACAAGTCGCGTACATCTGTATTTTACACTTTATAAATGTCTATTTATTGAATTATGTACCTTAATTTACTACACATAGTACATTTACATTATATAGACGTGCGTTAATGAATACACCGTACCACTGTGGATAAACCGATGCTGGACTACTATCGTGGTCGCAAACCGTTAAATCCCTAGTTATTGTACGGTGCAAATTGTGTAATCCAGTCAATTACATAACCTGCAGGCGCGGATCGTTACCTAGGGAAACAGGGGGACATGTCCCCCAGTAGAAGCTCTGGGGGGGACATGCCAATGCTTTGTACCCCTAACCCACCTTGTGAGTCGTTGTGTTAATCAATCATTTTTCTTCAGGGCGCCAAAATGAGTACCTGCGGCGCTCAACTGAGTGGCTGCGGCGCTAAAAGGAATGCCTGCGGCGCCAAAAAAGTACCTGCTGCGCAAAAATGAGTGCCTTTGGCGCTTAAATTATCGTGCTTGCGGCGCCAAAACGAGTGCCAAAATTTAGTCATGTTCATGTACATGTTGAATTCTTGCATGGCTTTGTCCCCCCCCCCACCATAAAATCCATGGCGACGCCCCTGTGTACATGTACTTTACTGTATACAGCTTACACATGCAAGTCTTGACTTCCCGTTAAGCAATCCGACGTCGCCCTCCCCCTCCAAGCCACAGTGAAGTGTACATGTTTACATGCCTAACGATAAATAAAGAGAAAGTTTGGCTTAAGCATGGCTTAAAGGGAGGCTTTGATGTTAAAGCTCACACACAGAGAGAGGATGCTAACAGTTATATCTTAGCTGGCTTTCAAGGTTGATGCTTTCTGCTTTACATGTATGCGTGTCAAAGCTACATGTATAAGATCGAGTGGTTTGTTAAAAAATCATTCCTTCAATTGTTGCTCCCCAATAGCTGGGACGCAGATTGCTATAGTAGCAAAGCTATATAAATCTCAGTTTAGGCCTAGGGCAATAAAACTTCCTTTGCGGCTATATAGAGACTTCATTAATTTAGTACTGCATGGACGACTTAGCTTGTAACTGTCAACGAAGAAGAGCAAGAAGCAGAGGGAACTTCTCCCAGTCTCCCATTGAACCTGCAGAATAAAACGATCGGCATGACAGCTACTTAATTATTTGCCGTGTAGTTGTCTACAAAACCTGGACTATAGGATTTCGCAAGTAGCTTTACATAGTTGCTCCACCGTAGACGAGCAGCGTGTAGTCGCGTTAAGGCGGCCGACTTTCACCAACAGATCGAACGTTCAGATTGTCTGTTCAATCATCTACGATATTGTCTCGCCTCAATAGCACTCGCATACTTCTCGTGCAGTGAGTTCAATTGTCACCTGCTCCGGCCTCCAACCCCACCGCAGCAGTCTTTTAATTTCAAATGCAAATCCTCCTATTATAAGTAGCACGTACACGGCATAAAGATATGGGAGTAAAATGCAATTGTCTAATATTAGGACTGGTCACAATTTCTAGCTTGTTATTACCATTGACAGCAAGGTAGGTGATATCGAACTACTACAGTAGCTATTCATTCGGAAAGTAACAATAGCTCTATTAATGTAATCCTTAATGAAACCGGAAGCAATCGCCGGAAAAACCAGCCTTTTAATCTAGCATTAAACCCTGGTTATTCTGTGGACAGGACTCAGGTACTGCTGGGAAGTACATGAGATGCACAGTAGGCAGGGAAAGTCAAGCGCAAAAATTTGCGATCAATATGGGCTCAGGCCAATCAACTAAGGCCCATGCCATTCTCAAGACCCTACCTATGCTTTTCTATACCATGAAACTGCTTTAAAACTAGCTTTTATTGCTTCAGTTGTCATGGCAGCAGTAGTGAGGAAGGATAGACTTTGCAATATTGTCCTCTGTTACCTAATCTGGAAATATAATAGCATTCATTATCTGAAATAAACGGTGTATCGGTGAAGCTGAAGCGCAAGAACCGCAGTTCGTGTTGAATCCCCTCTGAAAATGAACCCTGACAACGTGATTTTTCTTCTGCTGGTGTCGTTGCAGAGCATTTCTGCTCAGTCCTTTAACCCCAGCTGTCAGAAGCTGAGACTTAATCTGACGAGCATATCCGGCTGCCCAATCGACTCAAACTCAACGCAGCTGTCTCTGCAACTGAACAGCGGGGAACAGTGCGCCCTGCTCTGCGCCAGGAGATCCTGGTGCGCTGCGATGAGCTTCGATACTGATGGTGTCTGCCGACTATTCACTGCGGAGACGGCGCTGCTAGGCTGGAATGCGTCCTGCACCGGTGTGCGCTCCGCTCGGGTGTCCACCGATCGACTGGAGAACTACCGAACTGGTGAGATTGGCCACTGTAAAATCAAGTCAGGGTTCTTGGATGTTTAAATGAAGCAGCTTTATTACTAATTAATCTACATCACGCAGAGTACCTGGCAACTCGAAACGTGACTCACAAGCGGATCCATATTCCGAACAACTCTGTGAAGATCTTCGCCGCCTGGCTGCAGCACCAGCCGGGTAACGCATCGCTCATTAGCTGTGTTGCCAAGTGCAGCGTAGTGCCGGCCTGTCGCGGGATTGTGTTCAACTCTAGCAACTGTTCTCTGCTCACCGACCACCCGCTGTGCCGCTGGTTTGAGCAGCCACTAAACAGCTTGGAGTTGGATGTCTATGTGAGTAAGCAACTAAGTGCATTCGGTTTTATTTACTTGAAAATATTGAAAATCTCTAATTTGAAGTAACCCACGAGATTTAGGTTTAGTCATTTTTGACGTTTATATTTTTTCAAAATAAGGAGTTCTACACTGTTGGGACTCAGCAGTGCTTCGAAACTGTCAATCTTCGAGTGTCGGACGCGTTGAGCTTTGACCGGCTGTGGGCCGAGTACAAGGCCGGCTTCGGCAATTATCACGGCAATTATTTTGCTGGTAAATTTTGACGTACGCTCGTACTGCTGCGCATATAGACATCAAGGACCACTGTACAAAATGTAAAATTCAAAGATAGTATAATTTTTAGGAGGCCAATTTCCTAGAAAAAATACACCACGGAGAGAGGAAAAATTCGAATAAAATCTTTTCTTATGTTTTTTATTAAATCAAGTAGCTATATATTATAGTTATAAAAATTGTTGCTTTCTGGTAATCTTAAGCCATTATTGTAGGCATAGTTCCATTTCAATGCATTTTAGTCGCTATGAGATTTAGTTATATAGATTCCTATTACCTGTCTAAGTAATTAAATGTAAACAGTGTTTTATCATTTTTCATATTGTTTTCTTTAGAAAGCTACCAACTTTACAGCCAAGGCCTAGCTTAAGGCTAAGAGTACCGGTATGCATCATTAACAATACTTGCTTCAAGAAGGAACCCAAGCAAAACATTGATTGTGAGCATATTTAAAACTTTGGCCCTTATGAAATAAACAGAAAACAATATGAAAATGAAACTTTCACTGCACAACTCTGTAAAATACAACAGGCTTAACATGATTTGCATGCTAAATAAAAAATGGCATCTTTACTGCCCCAAATCAAATGCAATCATTGATTTTTAATGAAGAAATGTCTTTTTTCTATTTCCGCGGTGTATTTTTTTCCAGGAAATTAGCCTCCTAAAATACACGATCCATAAGGTTTACGTACTGTTATACTACAATGGTCCTTGATACACGTGAGCTGTGCTATTTAGAAGAATATTACTGTACAAGAACTGTACCTCTCATATCGCCAGGTCTGCAGTGGCTTCACAGCCGCACAAGCGCTCAGCCCAGCAGCAACCGGCTCCGCGTCGACCTGCTTTACTGGAACGACACCTACATCTACGCCTACTACCTGAACGTTCGAATTGAGTCAGAGAGCACCAACTACACAGTCTCTGCTTACACCTATTCGCCTGAAGGTGGAAGTCTAAAAAATAACCTGTTCAAAGGCCTGAATATACAGTTTGTAACTCGAGATCGCGGACAAAGTGCTAGTGACTGCCATATTAATTGCGCCATCCGTTACGTGCCTCACTGGCATAAATGCTGCCACAGCTCCGGCCCGTTTGGCCTCTATTTCAACTATCCGACAGCGCTGAACGTGCCAGGCAGCTACCGAGCCCAAGGCATTGTCTGGGCTGGAAATGCTCCAAATAACATCACGGATGGATTTTATTATAGCTTCAAGCAGCTGGAGATACTCATGCTAATCTGAACTTTTTGTCCAAGGAAAATCTTGGTTTGTGAATTAAAAAGTCGATAAACACTTTTATTGTTTAGAGAGACATCTATAATTGAGCTATAGTAGAAAGGACGGCAGTACTACTTCGTATATCAACATTAGTCGTTTTCTGATGTGCCGCAATGCGAGAGCAAAGTTGCATCAAAAAAAAATTGAAGACGTTCTGATCACAACGTATTCGCTGTAGATCTCTTAAAATCGATCTCTTAAAAGCGCGGTTTTTTTTACTCAAATCGTCAACGTCAATTGAAACATTTTAAAAAAACTCTTCTAAATCTTTTTGTGGTCGTTTTCAACTTTTTTATCCTTCAATCAGATACTTGAACAGCTATAGAATGTTAGTTTTTTATTCTTAGCTAATGTCAACGTGTATCCTAGCTATCAATCGAATGCATTGTTAATAGCTGGATTTTTACGTTTTGTACTTTTTTCTTGTCTGTTTTCCTGTAACAAAATCGCAATAGATGACTAAGATTCGGTAAAAAATGAATTTCTTTGCCAATCAATATTTTATTTTTATAGAAGCTCTGTCGTGTCGATATGCTTGTACGAGCAATAATTCTGTGAAACGTGCACTATAGAAACTTGTATGCTGTCTTTTTTTTAATTACAATGTTAACTCATATTGCCTCACGTAGTTTCGGAATCTTATAGACCCGATCCTCATCTGCCATATATGGCAATGTTCTCGAAACTTTCTCGCGCATCTTTTCGAGTCTATAAATAGAAACGCCCCACAATAGGAACCAAGACTTTTACATTTACTACTGTCAAAAATTTGGAATCTCTGCTCACTTTACACATTCATTTACATAAAGATAGTCTGAGGGCTGTAGCCTAGTGGTTTGAGCGTCGGACTCACGACTGAAAGGTCGGGGGTTCGATTCTCGACCTACTCGGAACGATTTGTGTCCTTGAGCAAGACACTTAACTCTGCATTGCTTCAGTTCACCCAGCTGTAAAATGGGTGCCAGCATTAGCTGGGGTAATTGAGGGTGTGTGTGGCGACCCCCCAGTCCTTGGACTGAACAGCCGTACGCAGCCTTCAGATGCGCCGCGCAATAGCTGCGGCTGAGCTGTCGGTTGCACATCTGCCCATTGGGGCGGGTGTAATCAATTATTATTATTATTATTATTATTATTATTATTATTATTATTATTACAAAGATTACAGAACTCTTTCAGAATAAAGTTAAGCACTTTAGCATGCGAGTTGAGGTCTTCAGCAAGTTTCTATTGGAGCACTCATGAATTTATACACTGAATCTTAAAGTATTAAACAGCCATTCCGATCTCGTGTGGTAAAAATACGTTGAACTCTTAGCCAAAAAAGCGACTGCCGAAAGCAGAGAAATGAAGTTGTCAAACAGGCGCAAACCAAGGCAAGTCGTTGATCAGTGACACTTCCTCTAAGGAGCAAAGCTTGACTTGCCTGACGAGAGAAGCACCCGAGATTCTTCAGCCCCAAGCAGGTCCTTAGAAGACACTTAACTCTTTTTGATTCTCTTCAGAAGCAGCATCTGCTTTTGTTTCCCTCTCTTTTTTCATGATTAACCAACCGGAACATGCAAGCAACCAAAAGCAGCCTTAAGCAGACCAACAGCAACTGTATGCAGACCAGGTGCTATAGTAATTACGGGGGGAGAGACTGACGGGGAGGCAGTCTTAAACCACTACCTTATCTGCTACCTTAGAGTTGCGTAGGGTTAAAGTGCGACAAGTCAGCAAGGTGCATTTCTTCAACTTGGCAAATGCATCAAACCATTGAAAATGAACTATTACAAGCCTTTCATGTATTAAATATTAATCAGGCAATAAAGTTTCATATTTAAGCGCACCTAATCAGCAGTTCATACTTATATTTATAACTACATATATTTTTCGAATTTGATACAAAATGTAAAAGAAGAAGAGTAAAATTGCGTTCTTACGTCTAAAACAGTAATAAAGAACTTTAGACGGGAGAAAAGTACCGGTATAATTACTACTCGTAATAGTAACGCATGTACAAAGTGCCTAATAAACGAGACAAGTAACTGACAACTATGAAAGCTAGCTATTGCTTTTCCCAACGTAATTTTAGGTTTGTACAAGCAAATTTAGTTTTTAGTTTAAGACTCGAAGACCCTAATCCTTTTCACGCAGATCAGACCACATGCAGAAGCGGATGATTAGTTCCCTTGGTATATTTGACTAAAGCATGACGTACCTGTAGGGTTGTGTTAGATTAGAATATAGAAAAATGTCTGTGGCTATCACCTGCCAATAAATGTCTGTGGTCACCACCTGCAAATAAATGGCCAAGGACAACTTGATAATCAAGTTATCAAGTTGTCCTTGTAAATGGCTGTGGCTATCACCTGCCAATAAATGCCTTTGGTCACCACCTGCCAGTAAATGTCTGTCTGTCTGTCTGTCTGTCTGTCTGTCTGTCTGTCTGTCTGTCTGTCTGTCTGTCTGTCTGTCTGTCTGTCTGTCTGTCTGTCTGTCTGTCTGTCTGTCTGTCTGTCTGTCTGTCTGTCTGTCTGTCTGTCTGTCTGTCTGTCTGTCTGTCTGTCTGTCTGTCTGTCTGTCTGTCTGTCTGTCTGTCTGTCTGTCTGTCTGTCTGTCTGTCTGTCTGTCTGTCTGTCTGTCTGTCTGTCTGTCTGTCTGTCTGTCTGTCTGTCTGTCTGTCTGTCTGTCTTAGTGTCTGTCTGTCTTAGTGTCTGTCTGTCTTAGTGTCTGTCTGTCTTATTGTCTGTCTGTCTTATTGTCTGTCTTAGGTCTGTCTGTCTTAGTGTCTGTCTGTCTTATTGTCTGTCTTAGGTCTGTCTGTCTTAGTGTCTGTCTGTCTTATTGTCTGTCTGTCTTATTGTCTGTCTTAGGTCTGTCTGTCTTATTGTCTGTCTGTCTTATTGTCTGTCTTAGGTCTGTCTGTCTTATTGTCTGTCTGTCTTATTGTCTGTCTGTCTTATTGTCTGTCTTAGGTCTGTCTGTCTTATTGTCTGTCTGTCTTATTGTCTGTCTGTCTTATTGTCTGTCTTAGTGTCTGTCTGTCTATATTACATAGATTTCACCTGATATTTTTGTGATAGAAACCATATTTTTGCATACTAATTTTATTACCTAGCTGGTTGAATCTGATAAATTTAATTAGCTCGTACAACAAATCCATGATTTTACGGTAAAGTCCGGTATTTCTATTTGATTTCTTAGGATATTTTTAATGAGCAGATTACAGTTGGACAGGAAATGTCCTGAAGGCGAGCTCACTTGTGTACTCGTATTTTTGGCAGCACTGCAAAAAATACATTTGTGCGAATTCTGCAAGATTTTAACATAGAAAATGGTGTAAAATATAATACGCTCGTAAGAATTTACAATTTCAAAAATAAATATTTAATTTTATGGAAAATTAAATGTAGGACACCAGCATACCTATTTTTTCACAGAAAACAATCTTCTAAATATACGAGCGTACCAAATCTCTAAGGTTTGCTTGCTTGCTTGCTTGCTTGCTTGCCCATAGCGATCTAGAGCTCGCTTTCCTTGACCGATTTTCTTCAAACTTGCACACCATTCGATCAGAAATTTTCCCGTGACGGTACAAGTGTCTTGGCTAAGAAATTGCGAAATTGCTCGATGCTAAAGGGATTAAATATTCGAAAGGCATGTGTTACAGGGGTCTTGGGGGAGGGGAAGTTTTCCTATTCTGACACCAAATCTGTTGTGGGGGAAGTTATGGGATTTTTGGGATTTCTGAAAGATATGCTAGTTTTATTACTAATAGGAGTAAGCCAATGGTTGCTCCTGGTGGCGTGAGTGTCCGAGCGGCAAGACACTGTCTAAATTAAACTTAACTAGTCCGAGGGAGGGCTACGCGATGGATCGGAGTTGCCTGGGAAACGGGGCGCACAAAAGGGGAATTCAATAGCTAATAGGGAATGCTGACATGGGAAGGATATGCCTTAATAGGGAATTAGCTAAGGGCAGGACGCCTAAGCAGACAGTGTATCTGGATAAGGAGTTGGCAGATCGCCAGGTTACTCAGAGATCTGGGAAAGGGAGGCCTCACGCCTGTCAACTGATAAAGGGAAAAGGGGGGGGGTTAGAAATATTACTCAGTAAGAGACTGTACGTTCTCTGGGGGAGAGGGAGAAAAGGCTGTACGCTTAAAGCTGAACAGGACCTCTCGGGGAAGGGGAAAGGCGGGCGCCTTCAAAGGAATAACTCATAGATTGGTCTATTTTTGGAACAACTGTTCAATTCGGCCGAAGGGCAAAACCTGTTACTAGAGGCGGCCACAGAAGTTGGGCTTCTACAAGTCTATTTCTAGTATTTATAGTAACTTTAGTAAAAATGGCGGACAAATCATAACAAAACTTTAAAAATAGGAGGCACTATAAGCGTATTTTAGACAGAACAACAATATTTAGGCTACTTTTAATGATCAAATAGACAGAAATATTTTGCTAATAAATGGATATATAATTTTCATAACGCATTTAACGCGTATTATACATAATATAAGCAAGTATTACTGTATCACTATATCACATGCTTTTTTGTAAAGGTCAAGCTCTGACTTTGCGACTTGAAATGCATTGTAAGAATGCTAGGCGTGAGTGTTGCTGTAACCTGTTATTAATTTTAATGAATCCAATTTAAGTTAAATCTAAATCCACCTAACTGCTGTAGAGATTGAACCGATTAACTAATTCTGATCGCGTTTTCGCCAAAAGAATCGGAATTGTCTTGAAAGAAGACAGTTCAAATTTCTTTATTCTGCTTCAATGCTAAAGGTATTAAATATTCGAAAAACAAGTTTCTCGAATACTACCAATGGGAGGCTAGAAAAGGTAAAAATCTCGACTGACTGAATTGAAATTTCAATTAAATTGCGCCACAACATTTCTCTCCCCACTGTGTAGGCCTGAATACTGTCTGCAGTGTGCAGTGTCTTTGAGAAATCCTTCGGGGTGCTTCAGGTGCTAAGTCAAGTAAGTCAAGTCCTCAACTGTCGAGGCTGCCCAGAGACAACTGGACAAGCTAGTTGCTGTTGCGGCGAGAGTCGGCCTGGTGGTCAACACGCAGAAGACTGGCATGCTCTGTGTACCGGACGACATCGAGGCTGCAATTTTGTGCCGAGGCACTGATGGACAGGCGACACAGCTTCCGCGTTGTCAGCAGTTTGTCTACCTCGGCGGTCTGGTTCCCGGCGTCCGCGAGGATCTGCGGCGTCGCCGCGGGCTTGCCTGGGCTGCCTTTCGTTCTGTGAGGGCAGTCTTGCAGTCCAAGGCCTTACCTGACCGCCAGAGGGCGGCGTTGTTCCAGGCGGTGATCGAGACCGTCCTTTTGTACAACACCGAGACCTGGACGCTGACGGAGTCGCTCGAGCAACAAGTTGACGCGGCGCACGCTGGCCTGCTGCGTGCCGCGTTCAAGGTCGGCTACGAGCGAGTGCCCAACGCGGATTTGTATCGCCGCGCCGGCCTGGTCCGTCCAAGCAACTTGTTGCGCCGTCGGCGATTTTTTTAATTAACAAAGCACACTTAATGAATCATTTTTGCTTTTCGGCGTCGCAAGTCGCCAAGCAAATTTGATTTTGTAAAAAACTTCTTAGAGTATTACTGATACCAAAATATGTATCGAAAATTGATTAGAGAGCCTTACTAAATGCTAGAAAATTTTACATTGTAGAAAGGAGGATCATTGCAGTTTGTTGAGGATACTGAGGAGCCGGCCGAGAGGAGAACTTGAAGACTACAAATGAAATTACTGCAGACTGCTGAGGGGAACTGCAGATTGTCGAAGGGGTCATTGCAAACTGCAAAGGGAACAGACTGCAAACTGCTGAGGGGGGTTAACTGCGGACTGCTTGAGAGGATAATGGCAGACTTCTGAGGAGGATAAATAACTATTGAGTTTTGAGAGGGCGCTAAGGGAATAAAGGCTTAATGCTAATGAACATTGTAGACTGAAAAGGGGATAACTGCAGGCTTCTAAGAGTATGACTGCAGTCTGCTTTTCGGGATTAGAAGGGATAATTTCAGGTTGCTGTGAGGATAACTGCCGATTTCTGGAAAGGGGGGATTTACTTTAAACTTCTTAGGCGATAATAGTAGCCGCCTAATGTCAGTTTGGGAGTGGTGCCAATCTGGGAATAGTAGTGCTAATCTGGGGGAGGAGTAGTGCTGATCTGGGGAAGTGGGGCTAATTTGGGGGAGTGAGGCTAATTTGGGGGAGTGAGGCTAATCTGGGGAGTGAGACTAATCTGGGGAGTGGGGCTAATATGGGGGAGTGGGGCTAAAATGGGGTAGTGAGGCTAATATGGGGAGTGGGGCTAATATGGGGGAGTGGGGCTAAAATGGGGTAGTGAGGCTAATATGGGGAGTGGGGCTAATATGGGGGAGTGGGGCTAAAATGGGGTAGTGAGGCTAATATGGGGAGTGGGGCTAATATGGGGGAGTGGGGCTAAAATGGGGTAGTGAGGCTAATATGGGGAGTGGGGCTAATATGGGGGAGTGGGGCTAATATGAGGGAGTTCTGATATAGGAAGAGTAGGCTAATATGGGGAGAATAGTAGCTGGGCGGTGTGGTGCTATAATCTGGGTGAGCAGCACTAATTTGGGGGAGCTGTGCTAATCTGACTTATTACAGTAAAGTAATAGGTATGAGAGAATTGCAAATCAATTGTTAATTGCAAGTTGCAAAAGTTTCAAATGGTTTTGATTTATCGAGAAGTATGTATATTTGTGGCTATCTGCTCAGGGATTGTGCGAAACAGTGCTGGTGAACCATTGCTAAACTGTTAGTGAACCATCGCAAGTTTCTTTATTAAAAGCTATTTTAAAGAGAAGAAAACTCAATGAAAGAAAGAACGAAATAATAATAACCAAAACAGAAGCGCCCTGTTGAATATAAGACTCATTGGGAATTGCTAAGAGTCAAGGCTTACGGCGGAAATTGCTGAGATGTCAAGGCTGGAGGGGAATAGATGAAATGCTGTAATTCTTGGGGAGAATGCTATGATTTCAAGCTTCATTTGGAAAATTTCTGAGATGTCAGGCTCACGGGTGGGGTTTCTGGGATATCAAGGCTCACGGGTGGGGTTTCTGGTATATCAAGGTTCATTGGAAAATTGCTTTGCTATCAAGGCTCATGGAAACAATTACTGAAATGCTGTGGTTGTTGGGGGGATTGCTAAAATGTCAAGGCTAATGCGGCGGTAACCTGCTGAGTTGTTAGGTCTCATTGGGGAATATCTGGAATGCTTTAGCTCAAGGCCCTATGGGAGCAGCTGAGATGTCAAGACTTATGTCGTGAATTACTGAAATGCTTTTGCTCATGGGAAATTGCTGAAATGCTGATGCTTCAGAAGGATTAGGGTTAAGTTAGGGCTAGGATCCCTGATGCGCCAGAGTCCCAGGCTCGATTCCAAGTGCAGTCACATTAATTTGGGGCTGAATTGGAATCTCGGCTTGGCTCTGCTCGTGCAATTAACGCCCTTGAGGGCCAACCCCCCAAGGCGCAGAGTGAAGTGTACATACGTAAATAAATTTAGGGCCACACTCCTGTGTGAGGGTGTGCCTGTGCGTGTGACTGTGTACGTATCCGCGCGCTTGTGTGCCTGCTCAGGGGAGTCAATGCCTCTCGCCGGTTGTGCGACAATATCGCTTAAAGTGCGCCAGGGTGCACACAGGTCCTGCCTCTAATAAAAAATTGGTGGCAAAAAACTTTTCATTATCAAAGCGATTTTACTCGCACTAAATGACAAGGATCTTTAAAACTGTTTAGAGATTTTATTGGAGATATAAACGTCATTATTGGTAGCTCAAAGCGTCTTCATCGCAATTGTTTGATTGCTATTCCAAGAAGATATAATTCGTCTTTTCTACATTAGACAACGTGTGAAAATTCCTGCGAAAGCTTCGCAAATGAAATTACACTATTGCCATAAGCATGTTCGTCAATTTTCACACTTAATTTACTTAGTGGAACCTGATCTGGATACTGCAGTTGGCACCTATGCAGTTTTATACAGAATTGTATTTAAAATTTTGCAAATTCCGTTAGTCAGTTTTTCCCAATCCAAACACAGTTAAAGCTTGATATTTGAGCAAAATTCAGATCCGGTTGTAAAACTCAAATAAGTAATCTACATGCAGCAGCATTTTTACTTGTGAGAGTTGGCATCCGGCATCGGGTTGGTGCGACATGCAAACATTTATTTTGGCAAATGCAAACGGTGCTGACTAAAAGTTTTCCCAGTGCGTTCAGTTGTAAGGGACGCTGCAAAGTTGAGAAACTATCTTATATTGAAATTAAAATTGGTCTGCTGAATCGATAACCACATTCGGCTAATCATTATTCACTCGTCAGCGTATAAAAGCTAGATAGAAAAGCTTTTAAAAATTTTACGAGCCAAAGCGCTCTCGCAGCGCGCACGAGAGAGCGTGAGCGCACAAATAAAAGGGGGCCGACGCCGTCCACCCCCAACCCAACACCCCCGCCTGCCGGCCGGCACCCAGCACCCCACCTTGCGGCAGGGATGCACACGCGCGGGCCGCACGCACAGACGGGCGGAGGGGGCGGCCCCGTCGGCTAAACACGATTACAGAGCCGGTTAAAACCGGCCCCTGAAATCGCAACCTTATATTCCTGTTCTCTGACCGGAAATCGACATCTTCATTGGTACATGGATTCGTTGCCTGAACGGCAAGGGGACCCTGCAAAATGCTGTGGCTCATGGGGGAATTACTTGAAATTTCGATTCTTTTGAGGGAGCTGCTTAATGTTGAGGCTCAAGACCTATGGGGGAATTGCTTGAAATTTCGATTCTTATGAGGGAGCTGCCTAAATGTTGAGGCTCAAGACTTATGGGGGAATTGCTAAGCTTTTAATTCTTGTGGTGGCTTTCTAAGATGTCAAGGCTCGCGAGGTAAATTGTTAAGATGTCAAGGGTCATGGGCGAATGGCTAACATGTGAAGGGTTGTGGGTTATAGGGACCTTGCTGAGATGTCAAAAGTTTTGCTGAGATGTCAACTGGCAAAGTAAAAATGAAAAGCGTGGTCATGTAAAAAAAAGGAAGCGCCGTGTCAGACATGAAAGAATTGCGTAATGTAAAAATAAAAGAAGCATCATGTAAGACATAAAGGAAACCTAGCTCATGTAAAAAAGAAGGCGTCATGCCAGTCATAAAAGAAGCGTCATGTCAGCCATAAAGAAGCGTCATGTCAGCCATAAAAGAAGCGTCATGTCAGCCATACAAGAAGCGTCATGTCAGCCATACAAGAAGCGTCATGTCAGCCATACAAGAAGCGTCATGTCAGCCATAAAGAAGCGTCATGTCAGCCATAAAAGAAGCGTCATGTCAGCCATACAAGAAGCGTCATGTCAGCCATACAAGAAGCGTCATGTCAGCCATAAAAGAAGCGTCATGTCAGCCATACAAGAAGCGTCATGTCAGCCATAAAAGAAGCGTCATGTCTCCCATAAAAGAAATATCATGTCAGTCATTTGATGGGTTTCGGCCTTTTCGGCTTCTTTGGGAAAAGCCTTCGGGCCTCAGGCCTCAGAAATGAATCAATTAGAGACTTGCCCCCCCCCACTCCTGTCAGATGTCAGCCCCACGGTAGCTTGATCGTGTGGCGAGCAGTCTGGTCCCATAGCTAAGAGAGGGACAGCGAGAGACAAGCAGTGAGAATTTTGAAGGTAGAGATCAGCTAATCCGCAGATTAACTAATCCGCTGCCACCAGCCCGTGTGTGTAGAGTGCTATACCTCCCAAGAAAAGTCATACAAATTGTTAACGTACTACTTATAAATTTATTCAATAGTATAGTAAGTAGCATGTATAAAAATAAGTATTGAATCACACGCGCAATTTTAGTCAACCAATAAGAAGAGAGGAATCTCGAGCATGCCAATTTTAGAAATCACCCAATCACGTGCGACCCACAACTGTCAACTCAGACCCCACCGTCAAGTCATCATTTGGTTTGCACTCGGGTTGCACCCGGATGAACCAATCAAAGTCTACCAGCTACGGTAACCAATCATGCGCTTTTACAGTAGACTAGTTGCGCAACTTTCCGCCCTGTCATGCTTGACAGCCACCAAAATGTGACTTTTTGACATTTGCGAAAAAGTGATGGACGACCTCGAAAGAGGTCCATTTGCCGATAAATACAAGTGGTCCGAAGCGGACCCGGAGCCAAGAAACCGACCTCAGGAAGGAGAAGAGCTCCGAAGAGGAAGCCTTAGGAGGACTTCCTGCAGACCAAGTCAATCGAGACTCGGCTGAGTTCTTGCGGTAAGCCTTGCTCATTTGCGCCCGTCGTTTGAGTCGACTCGTTATTGTTATTGTGTTAGAGTCTGTTGAGACTCTTGAGTCTATTGAGACTCCATTGGTTTTAGTCTCCAGAAGGACTACCCTGATAGATCTTAGAGGACTATCAGTGATTACCGGAGCTATACCTAGAGTGCATTGAAGCACTGCTAGAAGGAGAAGGCTTATTTGAAACCGCAGTTTGGCGCAGGGATCCCATTGATAATTCGAAGCTTCTGATTGGTCCGAACGACAGATACCGGCCGGAAACGACTTCATTGGAAGTAAAGAGGAACCTGGACCAGGATAACTAAATCTAGACGTCTAAACCGATTGAGACCGAGAACTACGCACAGGACGAGATCTACTGATCAGGACTCAAGGTAATAGTTACCTTCATTTGATTACTGAGTTGCCTAGCTAAGTGCTAGAAGTGATTGTTCTTTGATTACCGAGAAAGGTCTCAGTAATAAGAAACACATCGTGCGTCCTGGCTCACCACACCGGGACTCTCGAAATCGGGCTTCCGACTAGAGGGGACTTTGCACTTACCTGATAACTAGTGTCTTTCTTCTGTCAATCTCGAAGTCATAGCCGATGTTAAGGGACACTGCTGGGACTTGATCGCATTGGCCATGCAGGTACAGGGGGGACTTGTGCAGGGGATTCTTACAGTGGCGAGACTATGGGGTAGCTACATGTACTATTACATTGCTAAACACGAGGAATTGTACTTTTGGCCTTCAACGCACTAACTAGCCTCTCGTAGCGCTGATGATAGACTAACTCGAACCTCAGAGACCGCATGATTCATTACCCGAGCCGCTTGGCTAACCTAGAGTGCACAGAGTACATCTCTAGCGCCGATTTTGCACTTCTGGCAGTTTCGCTAACTGATTTGATAGATTGATCGACTGAGAACTGCCTTGCCATTGGTACACTGTGACCGGCGCCTACTAGCTTAGCTATTCATCTGAGCCATCGGCGAACAAAGAAATAAAATCGATAAAAATAACTGTTAGATTTAACCTTCTCCTTAAATCACTTCACACTTCAGATTGAATTGGAGTTTTAGACTACTAGCAGTATTATTGAATGATCTCTGCCTCAACAACAGCACTACTGAACAAAAAGAGCCAAAGTGTGCGCCTAATCCAGCTACTGAAATAGTGGACAGATAAGGGATCACCCAATCAAGCAAGTCTAGGTAGCCTCTCCACCAACCAATCAGAAACTCAACAGCCGGAGACCAGGTAATCCACAGTGACCGAATCGGCTTAGTGCTTCGCAGCTGTAGACCCGGGATGATGCTGATGTCACAATCTTCGCAGATAGCCAGCAGGTGATGATCTTAACCTCGATTATTGTTGCAATCAACCGGGGGACACGTCCTTGATGATGAGGGGGGTTGTCAAAGTCCGGGAATCAAGAGACGACGGTCGGGTGTCGGTTGTGCCGAGGTAAGAGCCGGTGACCAGTAGGCCACAAGTTGAGTCCGAGCGGGCCAAAAACACCGGTTTAAATAGCCGCCAACTGGACCGCAGTTTGTTAAAATGGAAAACCTCGAGGCTGATTGGCTGAGCCGATTTGTTATAACTGACGTCGAATTTTCTGATTGGCTGAGCTTGTTGCCACCCAAAGTCACGTGACCAAAAGATCCTTTTAGTTCCCTCGGGGCCATAAAAATGCGCCAGGTGTTGTCATAGATCACTCAAAATCGCTACGTTACATATATTTCTCAACCTTAATGCACTGCTTACTCACAGTAGCTTAGATAAACAACGTCTAATTTGGTTGCCAGGCTCGGGTTAAGCTTGCTGAAGTCCCAAACCCCAAAACTTTATCTGCCGCGGTAATTACTTAATTACTAATACACTTTTTCGATCTTAAAAGGTAAAAAGTCGGAGAGTTCTGGAACAAGAGTTGATATCAGGGACAACTAAAACTACTAAACTGTATTGGGTTGAAAAGAAGTTATATTCTGGCGCCAATCTTAATCCGTAGAAATAACCATTAAAAGTACCCTTATTTTATTTTTTCACAACAAAAACATATCAACTCCAGAGACAACTAAACTATAGAATGTCCCTGAAATGGCGTCTGATAGGCCATTAGTTGTCCCTGGAGTTGATATGTTTTTGTCGTGAAAAAAAAATAGGGGTACTTTTAATGGTTATTTCTACGGATTAAGATTGGCGCCAGAATATAACTTCTTTTCAACCCAATGCATCGACAAAATTTATATTAAAATGGCTTCTGTACCTTGTTTACAATAGTTTTTGAAAGCCATCTTTGTGGGGCATTTTCTTAGTAACAACAAAATTTAGTTTGAGGCTAATTATCAGTTTCCAATCTGATAGAGCCAGTCTCAGGTGTTAACTTGAGGCTAATTATCAGTTTCCAATCTGATAGAGCCAGTCTCAGGTGTTAACTTGAGGCTAATTATCAGTTTCCAATCTGATAGAGCCAGTCTCAGGTGTTAACTTGAGGCTAATTATCAGTTTCCAATCTAATAGAGCCAGTCTCAGGTGTTAACCTGAGGCTAATTATCAGTTTCTATTCTGATAGGCCAGTCTTAGGTGTTAACTTGAGGCGAATTATCGGTTTCCCATGTAATACTTGAATATGTCATTTTACACCCTCCCCACTTGGCACAGCCCTAAGATTCTTGACTTCTACGTAACAGTACTTCTTTGCTGCTTTTTAATGTGCGTTATTCCTTCTAAAAAATCAATTCACAAATGCACATACATAAGAGACAGAAGCGTCAGTCCAGCGACGCTGTGCTGAACATTTGACTCAAACGAATTCAATCGCTTTCGTCTCGATTCATCACAGATTGCAGGCGAAACTCTACCAACAATTTGATATGCGTGCAGCAGCCAGCAAGCTGACTTGGGCATCGTGGGCACCTAAATGTTGCGACATGCCATTCCGTTTACTTGATCAAAACTTCTACAGCAGTCTGTTACAGTTTTGTGTCTGTAAATTTACTGCAATGGTTTCGCGAGTGCTACAGCTACCCTGATTTATGTCATCAGAAGCAAAGAATGGAACCAAAAAACACAGAAATTTTGATGCTCAAGTCGTAAAACAGCAAAGATTTGCTTTAAGATTTCGTTTTTTATTGGCTTGTAATAACTGAACAATTAAATTGAAGTAAACTTTTTAAGAAATTTAAAAACAGCATATTATTGGGAAACTGTTGAATTACCAAATATTAAAATTTAGCAGGGTTACTTTTTGTTGTTTTCAATGTCATTTCAGGCGTATCGTTAGTTTGATTTCGTGGCTTCTTAAATTGTTTGAATTATAAAGGAGGTTCACGCGTGAATCCGTTTGTACTTCATCCACTGCAGCTTCTCTTGGTTGTTGGCAGAAAAGTCGGAGCCACTCAGCGGCAGGCTGGCATCGAAGTAGGGCAGCAGGACGCACTGCCTCCTCACCGGGTGCCAGTAATATCCGATGCAGTCCTCAAATTCGAACACAAGGCAGGCCTGGGAGCAGTGGAGGTGAGTTTTAGCCCTTGGTTCCTTGATCCAGCAGCCTGGGCTGGGTTGATCGTACGCGACGATTTCCGTGCGAACAAATTTACCAGTGGTGGCTTTGGTAGCGATTCGGTTGGCCACAGCGGCATCCTCGTAGCAGAAAACGTTGTTTAGATCATTACAAGTCGTGTCCCTCAGTTTTTTAATCGAGTCACTTTTTATTGTCACGCAGTCTTGGTTGTTTCCAAGATTATTTGGTTCGTCACTTAGAAAAACTGATCCGCTACCATCCGTGACCTGGCCGTCCTTGATCCAAACCCAGCCGTCTTTCTGAGTGCCTCTCTCGTTCAGCGCATCGACCAGTCCGACCCACCATCTGTCACCAGAAAAGCTGGTAGCCACGATGGCGTCGTGCACAGACTTGCTGATCATCTCCTGGCCGTTCTCGTGACAAGTCTTAATCGCATCGCAGAATGTCACGTGTTTGTTGTAATTCTTGACACACCAAGACTTTCCAGAGTCGGTGACCTCAATTAAACCGCCAGGACAAGTCGCCGCAACAGAGGCAGGCATCAACAGAAGGGCAGCTACCATTGGAAAGAGTAGCAATGCCATGACCGAGTGTATCAGTTTTCTGTTGATTGTGTAGAACCAGAATCTTTAATTAGCCGAAGGGATGATTTTAGTTCCGTAGGATTTTCACTTCGAGATCTTCTCTCCGTTGGATGCTTTATAGCAAATTCCCAACAGATTTTTTGGTCACAGTCAGCAGGTAGATAAGCCTGCCATGGCGTGAAGCATCCTACATTGTCGCGATTTTCCGCCAATGAGCTGCGAAGGAAGTGCGGCTCCAAGGCTGCTCGAGCTACAAGCTGCATGCATCTCTCTCTCTCTCATAATGTATCTTATATCTAAAGCCGAGCTCCCCGCATATCTACGGTTTAACGCGTATCTCCTCCTAGAGGGGTTGGCGGCATGTTTTGAAAAAGGGTACAGAAGAGACGGCTATCAATTTCTAACTGTCGCTGTGTATTGGAGGCTGGGTCACTCGGGTGACACGAGGGTGCGATGTCCATAATTAGACAGAATGAGCGCCCCTAATAATATGCCATTTTTCTATTTTATGCTATTTTATACCATAGTGTAAAAGCCGAGAGTTTTGACTCAAAATTACGAAGTTTATCTGGCATGCAGGTTAACTGAGGAGCTCCGACTATTATATAGTCAGCGACAGAAATGTTAAAATGACTCACCCAGCTGGGGTGACGGGCATGCACAGAGTAAAGCAAGATGCAAGTAATAAGAGAGCAGCCCCCAACACTGATGGTACAAATCAAACCCAACCTAACGCTATACTCTCCCCCAAGAAAAGCCCAATGGATGAAAAACGGGAATAAAGCAAAAGTAAAAGCAACAAAAAAGTTTGTCAACAGTTTGTCAAAAGTTTGTCGAGCTCGTCGACAGGTCGCCGTTTAAAAATCCGACCGCCGTCGCTGCCTTTTTTTGACCGACGTACCGCGTTGCGGGGTTCAGGCGCGAGTCCGGGCCGACCGGCTGACCCCCGGAGTCCTCGGCGCTCCGACAGTCGTCCTTGGTGGCCGGCTTGGCTGGCGGCTTGTCGCTCAAATTCGGTGGGTCGACAAAGCGCTTCAAAGGGTCGTGGTGGACCAGCAACCGGCGCCTGCCGTTCACAGCCTGCAGTCGGTAGTTCACAGGACCAATCTTCTTAAGGATAATGAACGGACCGGACCAGCGGTTCGACAGCGACTTGCACTGACCGTGCTTCATTGTCTGGTGTGTCAGCATCACTCGGTCACCGGTCTTGAAGTCAGCAATCTCTGTCAATAGATTTTAGAACTCGTGATGCGACCTCTGAGCCATGTGCAGGTGCATCCGCACCTGCACCGCATCCGCACCTGGAAACCGCCCCTGTTTCGGCGCTCCCTTGCGGCGTTGGCAAACCAGGCAGCTTCGCACCCAGTCCCGCACGTCCTCGCGCATGTCCGGCCACCAGGAACGCTCGCGCAGAGCACGCAGCACCCGCCGCTGTCCGAGGTGACCCGCGCTCGGTTGGTCGTGCGCCTGTTGCAGCAGCTCCGCTCTCATGTGCTGGGGGATCACCGGCAACCCGTTGTGGAGCAGTACGCCGTCCGGTCACAGCGTCAGACAGGGCAGCCGCTTCTGGACCGACGCACTCACCGCCGCCGGAACTTGAAAGTCGGGCTGGAGCATCGCGTGCCGAACCGCGTGTAGAACCTGGTCCTGGTCCTGCTCGTCAGGCAGATTAGCGATCTGGAACTGCACCGCCGCTGCTCGGCTGAGGGTGTCTGGCACGATGTTCTCCTTGCCGGGCCGGTACAGGATCTCCAGGGGGAACTCCTGAATGAGCTGCAGCCAATGTGCCAGCCGACCGGTTGGCTCCTTCGCGTTGAGCAGCCTAGTAATCGGCGCTTGTGGTCGGTGAGCACCTGGATATTAATACTGCTGTGTAGTGCATGCGCCCTTGTCAGTTGGCAGGGCGCGTTGCACTTTGGGGCTGGGTGGGGGGGTTGGCGGGCGTGGCAGGGTCTGGCCCCGGCCGGGCTTTGCGCGTGCCCCTCCCCAGCCGTGCCCCTGCCCCGTGCTCAGGGCTGGTTGGCTGCGGCCGGGCCAGCTTTGGCGCGGGTGCAGCCCCTCCCCCCTTAGGCGGGGTTTTGATTGGCTGGGCCGGCGTGGTTTGTTTTGGTGAGCTTAGCCGGTGGGGCCGTCTGCCCCAGGGTTTGGGTGCTATTTATGGTGCGACTCTGGCTCTTGCCCACCACCTGCGTTCTTTTTGTGTTTTGGTGTGCTCCGAGAGTGCAAGCGCGAGACCTGATAAAAGAAACAGCAACATTAGCTACTTTGATAAAAGAAACAGCAACATTAGCTACTTGGATAAAAGAAACACAATAGCCTAATTGAGAAGAGTCTTGGAGAATTAAGAAGAAGTCGGAAACTGCGCTTGAGACCTGCGAATAATAAACGGTGAACAGTCATCTGGCCACTGGTAAGCCGCCTGCTGTTTGAGTCCTTTCTTTCCGGGAAGCTTGCTAGGCCGAATTCTTGCCAGAGCGTCATAACGCCGGGAGACCATATAGCTTCTGTAGTACGGTACCGTTTACCATATATATTGCGTACGCCCTACGGTATAGAGAATAGAAGCACTCGAGAGTGTCACCACACCTCGAGCCGCAGCGTGAACTCTGAGTGTCACAACACCAGAGGGATCGAATTATTATCGCAGAGCGTCGCCACGCCTGCTCGTCGTATTCATAAAAGTACAGACAGAGCGTCACAACGCCTGTTATATCACATATAATATATATTGTACTCGGGACTGGGCACCCAAGCCGACCCGGGTTACAACAGCTGCTCAGGTACATTCGAAACTTCTTGAGGCTCCAAACAATCGTGAGCAGCTCCCGGTCCGTGGTACTGTAGTTGCGCTCTGCCTTGCCCAGCATCTGGGGCTAATTGAATGGTCAGAACTGAATTTCTGATGCGACGCATGCGGGTAAAGTTGCATCAAAATATCAAAATTAAAGTGTAAGACGTTTCGGACAGGCGCTGTTCATATCTTAAAATACGAGTGCAGTCTGTTTTTCTCAAATCTTCTACGTCAATTAAAATAATTTTTTAAAACTTTGTTTAGTCATTTTTGTGGTCGTTTTCAGTTTTTTATCCTTTAATCAGATACTTAAAGAGTTACAGAACGTTAGAGGTTTTTATTCTTAGCTAATGGCAAGGTATATCCTACCGAATGCATGCTAATAGCTGGATTTTTAGCTCGTAGTTCTGCTCTTTTTTCGGCCAAGAAATTGTCTATGGCCGAAAGTCCTTATTTTGTGAATCGGAAAAATTTAGCATTTTCCAAGCCAATTGAGCCTAGGAGCAAGCAATTTAATCCTTGGTGGGAAAATCAAGCTGTTGAAGACTTGTTTTTCATTGTCTATGGCCCAAAAGAAGGGTCTATGGAGCAACCAATTTGAGAATCTGGGCGCGCAATTAAACATTTTCACAGTGCTTGTATATCCTTCACGAATGACTTCATTGAAAAAATGTCTGCAAATAGATGGTACATAAAAAAACTATTGAAATGAACACTTTGATTTCAGAGAAACCAATAAAAACAGGTCCGTGATTTCACGGCGACGCCTGAAAGAATACACTGCATGGTTTTCTCTTTAACGTCCAGCCATCGCGAAATGTGCTCAGCACTATTACCTCTCTCGATGGCAGCGACATCAGGCCGTACTTTTCGTTGCTTATCTTGCGATAGGGTTCTCGCCCTGCAGGATTCTGCTCATCCACAGCATCTTGAGCTGTAGCCAAGCTTTCCTCACTAAATTTTAGGTCTGCCATGTCTATGTTTGTCTAATGAAATCCGTTATTTTCTATGGTTTAAGGCTTGCACAACTGTGGAAAGGATTAATTGCGCGCCCAAAGTCTCAAATTGGTTGCTCCATAGACCGCCCTTTCGGGCCATAGACAATGAAAAGCAAGTCTTCAACAAGGACAAGTTTTCCTTGGTCTTCAATAGCTTGATTTTCCTACTAAGGATAAAATTGCTTGCTCCTAGGCTCAATTGGCTTGAAAATGCTATAGTAACTGATAATAAACCTTTTGCAGAGAATTAAATATTGCCTCCCGTAGTTTCGAATCGTATAAGCCCTTCCCATATGCCATACATGGCATGTTCTAGAAACTTCTCTCGCGCATCGTCTCGAGTCTATAAATAAAAACACTCACAAAAGCAACCAAGACTTACAACATCTACCACTATTATTCAATAATTTGGAATCTCTGCTCAACTCTGCACATTCATTTACATAAAGATACCAAACTCTTACAGAATAGAGTTAAGTGATGAAAATAAGTTCAACTCTTAGCCAAAACCGACTGCCGAAAGCAACTAAGGCGCGCACTAAGGCAAGTCGTTGATGATTGACACCTCACCCAAGAAGCAAAGCTTGACTTGTCTAGCGAGAGAAGCATCCGCGATTCTTCAGCCCCAAGAAGATCCTTAAAAGACACTTAACTCTGTTTGACTCACTTCGAAAGCAGCACCTGCTTTTGTCTCCCTCTCTTTTCATGATCAACCAACCAGAACATGCAACCAAAAGAAGCCTTAAGCAGACCAACGGCAACTGTATGCAGGCCAGGTGCTATAGTAATGACAGGGGGAGAGACTGACGGAGAGTTACAGTTAGTCTTAACAACACCTTGTATTTACAAAGCATCGCAGCCCAGAGCTGCTACCTTGGAGTTGCGTAGTTGAAGAGCGACTACAGAAGGTTCGTCTTCAGAATCAGAGGTAGTTTTGTCTACAAAAATAAATCAACTCTTGTCTCAGAACTCTGACTTTTTACCTTTCACAATCGATAAAGTGTACCAGTAAAAAAGTAATTGCCCTGGCAGATAAAGTTTTGGGGCTGGGGATTTCAGCAACCTTAACCGGGACCTGGCAAACCAAATTAGACATTGTTTATCTAAGCTACTATGAGTAAGTAGTGCATTAAGGTTGAGAAATATGTACTGCTGCTAGTAGGTTTCTGTAGTTCCATTTTTAGTAAACAGTTTCTCCATCATACGGTAACTTGCGCAGCATTCGGTCAGTGACTCAGTTTTGTGTTTGAGTAGTTTGTGCAATGAGCTCATTCGGTGTCAGATTCGCGTTCGCGTCGAGCTGAGAAGGGAAAATCATTTTTGTCGTACGGTTGCCGACTGCCGTTGCACTCGTCGACGTCGAGTTTTAATTGAATAACGTCTGAGGACGAGCCTGCTGACTTTGTAAAGGAATCTACTGATTCCGTAGATAATACAAATGATGATGTAGACAAAACTACTGATTCTGTAGACAAAACTACTGATTATGTAGACAAAACTACTGACTCCGTAGATAATAAAAATGATGATGTAGACAAAACTACTGATTCTGTAGACAAAACTACTGAGTCTGTAGACAAAACTACTGAGTCTGTAGACAGAACTACTGATTATGTAGACAGAACTACTGATTATGTAGACAGAACTACTGATTATGTAGACAAAACTACTGATTCTGTAGACAAAACTACTGATTCTGTAGACAAAACTACTGATTATGTAGACAAAACTACTGATTATGTAGACAAAACTGCTGAGTCTGAAGACAAAACTACTGATTATGTAGACAAAACTACTGATTCTGTAGACAAAACTACTGATTATGTAGACAAAACTACTGATTCTGTAGACAAAACTACTAATTATGTAGACAAAACTACTGATTATGTAGACAAAACTACTGATTCTGTAGACAAAACTACTAATTATGTAGACAAAACTACTGATTCTGTAGACAAAACTACTGATTCTGTAGACAAAACTACTGATTATGTAAACAAAACTACTGATTCTGTAGACAAAACTACTGATTATGTAGACAAAACTACTGATTCTGTAGACAAAACTACTGATTCTGTAGACAAAACTACTGATTCTGTAGACAAAACTACTGATTCTGTAGACAAAACTACTGATTCTGTAGACAAAACTACTGATTCTGTAGACAAAACTACTGATTCTGTAGACAAAACTACTGATTCTGTAGACAAAACTACTGATTATGTAGACAAAACTACTGATTCTGTAGACAAAACTACTGATTATGTAGACAAAACTACTAATTCTGTAGACAAAACTACTGATTCTGTAGACAAAACTACTGATTATGTAGACAAAACTACTGATTCTGTAGACAAAACTACTGATTATGTAGACAAAACTACTGATTCTGTAGACAAAACTACTGATTCTGTAGACAAAACTACTGATTCTGTAGACAAAACTACTGATTCTGTAGACAAAACTACTGATTCCGTAGATAATACAAATGAGTCTGTAGACAAAACTACTGATTATGTAGACAAAACTACTGATTCTGTAGACAAAACTACTGATTCTGTAGACAAAACTACTGATTCCGTAGATAATACAAATGAGTCTGTAGACAAAACTACTGAGTCTGTAGACAAAACTACTAATTATGTAGACAAAACTACTAATTATGTAGACAAAACTACTAATTATGTAGACAAAACTACTAATTATGTAGACAAAACTACTAATTATGTAGACAAAACTACTGATTCCGTAGATAATACAAATGAGTCTGTAGACAAAACTACTGATTCCGTAGATAATACAAATGAGTCTGTAGACAAAACTACTGATTCCGTAGATAATACAAATGAGTCTGTAGACAAAACTACTAATTATGTAGACAAAACTACTAATTATGTAGACAAAACTACTGATTTGTCAAAATCATGATCAAAACTCGCAAGCAGGAGAATAGCTAACTTAGCTAACCATAGATTGAAGAGTTAGCATTTTGCTGATTCCAGATTTGCTACCCAGAGCTGCTACCTTGGAGTTGCGTAGTTGAAGAGCTAATACAGAAAGTTTGTCTTCAGAATCAGACGCAGTTTTGTCGTGAAAAAATAGAGTAACTTTTAATGGTTATTTCTACGGGTTAAGATTTGCGCCAGAACAGGCGCGTCGCCACCGGGGAGGGACAGGGGGGACATGTCCCCCCCAGTAAAAGGTAAAGGGGGGACGTGCCAATGCTTTGTCCCCCCCCACCCCACCTTGTGACCCGTAGTGGTAATCAATAATTTTTCTCAGGGCGCCTATACATAGGGCCTACACGGCGCTAAAATGAGTGTCTGCGGTGCCAAAATGAGTGCCTGCGGCGCTAAAATGAGTGCCTGCGGCGCTAAAATGAGTGCCTGCGGCGCTAAAATGAGTGCCTGCGGCGCTAAAATGAGTGCCTGCGGCGCTAAAATGAGTGCCTGCGGCGCTAAAATGAGTGCCTGCGGCGCTAAAATGAGTGCCTGCGGCGCTAAAATGAGTGCCTGCGGCGCTAAAATGAGGGCTGACGACACGATTCTCAAATTAATAGAAATGTAGGAATTTAATCATGTACATGTACATGTTGAATTCTTGGTTTTGCCCCCCCCCACCATAAAATCCATGCCGACGCCCTTGCGCCAGAATGTAACTTCTTTTCAGCCCAATGTATCGAAAAAATCTATTTTGAAATGACCGATACCTTTTTACACTGCTTTTTGATAGCCATGCATCGTTTTGGGGCATTTTTTTAGTGACAATAAAATTTAGTTTGAGGCTAATTATCAGTCTCTAATCTGATAGGCCAGTCTCAGGTGTTAACTTCAGGCCAATTGAATTCCGAAAAAATAGAAGCTAAAGTCCAACTGACAACACAACAATGAATAATGTGACAACTAGGACTAGGCGGACCTACATAAACTAATAGAGCTTTTTAAATTATCTTCATATGACTACTTGCGCTATTAAAAACATTTTGTCAAAGCGGATTATGAATTCATTTAATAATTACAGCTTGACAGCTTTCATTCTTGCAGCAGCGGCGCTAAGCTGCGCGAAATGGAAGACAAAACTTCACAAGAAGCTTGAGCTCCTTTCTGACCCGGGATTGTGTGAATTTGATCATCTTATGGTGATTTGAATTTGGCTGGCTGGTGCATTTGGCTGCTCAACTTAAATATGTCATTTTACACCCTCCGCACTTGGCACAGCCCTAAGATCCTTGACTTCTACTTAACAGTACTTCTTTCGCTGCTTTGTACGTTATTTCACCAAGGACTATTAGATATAACGAAGTGTTCCTAGGGGTCCTTGTATTTCACATCAAACGAATTCAATCGCTATTGTCTTAATTCTTCACAGATTGCAGACGAAACTCTACCAACAATTTGATACGCGTGCAGAAGCCAGCAAGCTGACTTGGGCATCGTGTGCTACTAAAATGTTGCGACATGCAGTTCCCTTGACTTGATCAAAACTTCTACTGCAGTCTGCTACTGTTTTATGTCTGTAATTTACTGCAATGGTTTTGCGAGTGCTACAGCTACCCTGATTTATGTCATCAGAAGCAAAGAATGAAACCAAAAATACAGAAATTTTGATGCTCTTAAGTCGTAATTCGTAAAACTTGCTTGAAGTCTTCGTTTGATTGGCTCATAATAACAGAGAGAAGTATAGATTTGAAGTAAACTTTTGAGAAATTTAAAAACAGCATAGTATTGGAAATTATACGTTGAGTTACCAAATATTGAAATTTTGCAGAGTTAGTTTTTGTTGTTTTCAATGTTCAATGTTGTTATTTCCGGCATGTCGTTAATTTGATTTCGTGGCTTCGTAAATTGTTTGAATTCGTTATGACTTCACACGTGAATCCGTTTGTACTTCATCCACTGCAGCTTCTCTTGGTTGTTGGCAGAAAAGTCGGAGCCACTCAGCGGCAGGCTGGCATCGAAGTAGGGCAGCAGGACGCACTGCCTCCTCACCGGGTGCCAGTAATATCCGATGCAGTCCTCAAATTCGAACACAAGGCAGGCCTGGGAGCAGTGGAGGTGAGTTTTAGCCCTTGGTTCCTTGATCCAGCAGCCTGGGCTGGGTTGATCGTACGCGACGATTTCCGTGCGAACGAATTTACCAGTGGTGGCTTTAGTAGCGGTTCGGTTGGCCACAGCGGCATCCTCGTAGCAGAAAACGTTGTTTAGATCATTGCAAGTCTCGTCCCTCAGTTTTTTATACGAGTTCTTTCTGACTGTCACGCAGTCTTGGTTGTTTTCTTCATTATTTGGTTCGCCACTATAAAAATATTATTCGCCACCATCCGTGACCTGGCCGTCCTTGATCCAAACCCAGCCGTCTTTCTGAGTGCCTCTCTCGTTCAGCGCATCGATCAGTCCGACCCACCATCTGTCACCAGAAAAGCTCGTAGCCGCCATGGCGTCGTGCACAGACTTGCTGATCATCTCCTGGCCGTTCTCGTGACAAGTCTTAATCGCATTGCAGAATGTCACGTTTTTATTGTAATTCTTGACACACCAAGACTTTCCAGAGTCGGTGACCTCAATCAAACCGCCAGGACAAGTCGCCGCAACAGAAGCAGACATCAACAGAAGGGCAGCTACAGTTGGCAAGTGTAGCAATGCCATGACCGAGCGTATCAGTTTTCTATGGATTGTGCAGAATCAAAATTTGATTCTGCGAAGAGATGAAGAGAAGAGATGATTGCAGATTCATGGGATTTTCCTTCGAGATCTTCTGTCCGTTGGATGCTTTATAGCAAATTCCCAACAGATTTTTTGGTCACAGTCAGGCCTGTAAGGTAGGTAACAGTCTGGTAGATAGGCCTGCTATGGAGTGAAGCATCCTACATTGTCGCGATTTTCCGCCAATGAAGTGTGGAAGCGAAGGAAGTGTGGCTCCAAGGCTGCTGGAGCTACAAGCTGCATGCATCTGTCTCTCTCTTTCTGTCTCTCTCTCTCTGTCCCTCTCTCTCCCTCTCTCTGTCCCTCTCTGTCCCTCTCTCTCCCTCTCTCTGTCCCTCTCTGTCCCTCTCTCTCCCTCTCTCTCTCTGTCCCTCTCTCTCCCTCTCTCTCTCTCTCTCTACCTCTCTCTCTCTGTCCCTCTCTCTCTCTGTCCCTCTCTCTCCCTCTCTCTGTCCCTCTCTGTCCCTCTCTCTCCCTCTCTCTCTCTGTCCCTCTCTGTCCCTCTCTCTCTCTGTCCCTCTCTCTCTCTGTCCCTCTCTCTCCCTCTCTCTGTCCCTCTCTGTCCCTCTCTCTCCCTCTCTCTCTCTGTCCCTCTCTCTCTCTCTCTCTCTCTCTCTACCTCTCTCTCTCTGTCCCTCTCTCTCTCTGTCCCTCTCTCTCCCTCTCTCTGTCCCTCTCTGTCCCTCTCTCTCCCTCTCTCTCTCTGTCCCTCTCTGTCCCTCTCTCTCTCTGTCCCTCTCTCTCTCTGTCCCTCTCTCTCCCTCTCTGTCCCTCTCTGTCCCTCTCTCTCCCTCTCTCTGTCCCTCTCTCTCCCTCTCTCTCTCTGTCCCTCTCTGTCCCTCTCTCTCTCTGTCCCTCTCTCTCTCTGTCCCTCTCTCTCCCTCTCTCTGTCCCTCTCTGTCCCTCTCTCTCCCTCTCTCTGTCCCTCTCTGTCCCTCTCTCTCCCTCTCTCTCTCTGTCCCTCTCTCTCCCTCTCTCTCTCTCTCTCTACCTCTCTCTCTCTGTCCCTCTCTCTCTCTGTCCCTCTCTCTCCCTCTCTCTGTCCCTCTCTGTCCCTCTCTCTCCCTCTCTCTCTCTGTCCCTCTCTGTCCCTCTCTCTCTCTGTCCCTCTCTCTCTCTGTCCCTCTCTCTCCCTCTCTCTGTCCCTCTCTGTCCCTCTCTCTCCCTCTCTCTGTCCCTCTCTGTCCCTCTCTCTCCCTCTCTCTCTCTGTCCCTCTCTCTCCCTCTCTCTCTCTCTCTCTCTCTACCTCTCTCTCTCTGTCCCTCTCTCTCTCTGTCCCTCTCTCTCCCTCTCTCTGTCCCTCTCTGTCCCTCTCTCTCCCTCTCTCTCTCTGTCCCTCTCTGTCCCTCTCTCTCTCTGTCCCTCTCTCTCTCTGTCCCTCTCTCTCCCTCTCTCTGTCCCTCTCTGTCCCTCTCTCTCTCTCTGTCCCTCTCTGTCCCTCTCTCTCTCTGTCCCTCTCTCTCTCTGTCCCTCTCTCTCCCTCTCTCTCTCTGTCCCTCTCTGTCCCTCTCTCTCTCTGTCCCTCTCTCTCCCTCTCTGTCCCTCTCTCTCTCTGTCCCTCTCTCTCCCTCCCTCTCTCTCTCTGTCCCCCTCTCTCCCTCTCTCTCTCTCTCTCTCCCCTCTCTGTCCCTCTCTGTCCCTCTCTCTCTCCCTCTCTCTGTCCCTCTCTCTCCCTCTCTCTCTCTCTCTCTGTCCCTCTCTCTCCCCTCTCTCTCTCTCTCTCTCTCTCTGTCCCTCTCTCTCCCTCTCTCTCTCTCTCTACCTCTCTCTCTCTGTCCCTCTCTCTCTCTCTGTCCCTCTCTCTCCCTCTCTCTGTCCCTCTCTGTCCCTCTCTCTCTCTGTCCCTCTCTGTCCCTCTCTCTCTCTGTCCCTCTCTCTCTCTGTCCCTCTCTCTCCCTCTCTCTCTCTCTGTCCCTCTCTGTCCCTCTCTCTCTCTGTCCCTCTCTCTCCCTCTCTCTCCCTCTCTCTACCTCTCTCTCTCTCTGTCCCTCTCTCTCCCTCTCTCTCTCTGTCCCTCTCTTTCCCGCTCTCTCTCTCTCTCTGTCCCTCTCTCTCCCTCTCTCTCTCTACCTCTCACTCTCTCTCTCTCTCTCTCTCTCTCTCTCTCTCTCTCTCTTTCTGTCCCTCTCTCTCCCTCTCTCTCTCTCTGTCCCCCTCTCTCCCTCTCTCTCTCTCTCTCTCTGTCCCTCTCTCTCCCTCTCTCTCTCTCTCTCTCTCTCTCTCTCTCTCTCTCTCTCTCTCTCTCTCTCTCTCTCTCTCTCTCTCTCTCTCTCTCTCTCTCTCTCTCTCTCTCTCTCTCTCTCTCTCTCTCACCCTAGAGAGCAACCTAGAGGCACCAGAGACCAGGGCGATTCAGAGGCTCAAGCGAAACAGCTCCGTCCTTATAAAAAAGGCGGACAAAGGCAACGCAGTGGTCATCATGCACCCTAAGGACTACGAATTTGCAGCCTACAACCAACTGTTTGACACTGATGCCTATCAACAGCTGGACCAGCCATTGCAACCCGTGACTGCGGAACTTATTAGGGGGATCTTCCTCAATTTATGTAACAGAAAGTTCATATCTAAGAAACAGTGTGCATTTCTTTGTCCCGGAGAGAACTTCCGTCCCCGGCATTTCTACCTGCTCCCAAAAATTCACAAGGACCCGGCCACCTGGCTGATCCCCTTTCGGGTCCCAGCAGGCAGACCTATTGTGAGCGGATGTAGTTCTGAAGCAATTGGGGCAGAAAAGTACATAGACTTCTTTCTTAAACCGATTGCCCAAGCGCAACCCACTTTCATTAAGGACTCCTATGACTTCAAGGCACACCTTATGGATAAAAGCTGCACGGAAGGTTCGACTCTGGCAACCTGTGATGTCCAGAGTCTGTACTCCATGATCCCAATAGATCAGGGCATTGCAGCGATCCAGGAATTCTTTAACCGATACCCGGATCCCATTAGACCGGATGCTGAAATAATAAAGCTACTGGAATTGTGTTTGTACAGGAATGACTTTGAATTTGACAAAATGATTTTCCTACAACTTAGAGGCACAGCCATGGGGCGCATATTTGCGCCCAGCTATGCCTGTCTCTTCATGAGCCTCTGGGAGGAAACTGCCCTGAGAACTGCTCTTTATAAGCCGAACATCTATTTTAGGTACATAGATGATATCTTCATTCACTGGGACCACCCGGCTGAAACTCTGACAGAATTTGTTGTACACCTAAATTCAATCAACCCCAACATCAAACTCACCGTCAGCTCCTCATCAACTGAGGTCAGTTTCCTTGACATGACCATCAGGAAAGCTGAAAACCGCTTCACAACACAACTGTTTTCAAAAGAAACAGACACTCATAGATTGTTGCACCGACAGTCCTTCCATCCGTCACACACCTTCAAGGGGGTAGTAAAATCCCAAGTCCTTCGGTACGCTCGAATCTGTGATGACTACAAGTCTTTCAACCGTGCTTTCAATTCTTTAAAATCGGAACTCAAGCAATTAGGCTACTCGAAGATTTTTCTTAGAAACTGCAAAAAGGAGGTCCTCATACTTATGAACTGGACTGCAGGACCAACGACCAATCTGGGTCTGCTTCCCAAAGGGTTCCATCCCTGTGGGTCATCCCGTTGCAAATGCTGCACCCACTCACCGCCTGCTCTCTCCGCCCAGGGACTGCAACCGGCTTCTGGTTTTTTAATCTCTCAGAGCCTGTCCTGTGGCTCCAAGAACATCATCTATGGCATCTCCTGCAACCAGTGCCACCCTGGGAAAATCTTCTATGTAGGGATGACTAGAAGAACAATGAGAGATAGAATGAACCAGCACAGGTCAAATATTAACAGGAGAGTCGTAACTTCGGGGTCAGAGCACTTTCTCACCCCCAATCACTCAATTGCAAACTTTGTCTCCATTGCTATCGATCAAGTTCTTAATAACAACAAAATCGAACTAAGGGAAGAAATCTGGATTAAAAAACTAGGGACTGACAAACCGCCAGGTACGAACATCAGGGTCGACAATCATCTTCTCCGACCCATCCCAATGGTCCTTCCTTTTCACCCATCTACGGTCTGGCTTGCCAACGAGATTGCTAAAAACTTTGATAAGCTACAAAATAAACCAGGCTCTCGCATACTGCCCGCTTTTACACGGCAACGTAACTTACAGAGCCTCCTGGCTCCCAATAAGTTCAAGTCTCAGCCAGGAAACATTTAATCATTTTAACCAATGCGCTATTTTCACCCTATTAAAGTACAATATTTATTCACGTGTCATTTATTTTATTTTATTTTATTCAAACTGCTTAATTGTACGCTCAATATTGATTTTTATGCTCCTACCCCCAATACCGGCATTTCATCTAATCGTATAGTATCGCATATCGTATAGTACTTCGAAATAACAATTTTTTATAACAAATATACTGTCGTTTAAAATGAATGGTGGAAAGCCTCTGGGACAAGTTAGAGCTAGGCAAAACAGGGTTTTAAATGTACATCCCTCATATGTACAACTACTCATCAATTCTATCAGACTAAGAAAAATAATACTTAAAAGACCAACTTAAATTGCATGACACACAGATTTTTTGGCCTGACGAAGAGCCCAGAGGCTCGAAACCGGTAGCCCATATTAAATTAATTAAGTCTTTGATTTTTTTAAACACGCCGTGACCTCTCTTCTCTCTCTCTCTACCTCTCTCTCTCTCTCTCTCTCTCTCTCTCTCTCTCTCTCTCTCTCTCTCTCTCTCTCTCTCTCTCTCTCTCTCTCTCTCTCTCTACCTTTCGTATTGTATCTTTTACAATTTTACTCGCTTTCAGCACTGACGAAGAATTTACCTAATTCGAAATATCGGCAATTCAACTAGATTGACTTTCTTCAGTCCTTTCTACCGTGTCAGTGCCGGGGATTGGAGGTGCCCTCCTCTCTCTCTCTCCCTCTCTCTCTCTTTTTCTCTCTCTCTTCCTCTCTCTCTCTTTTTCTCTCTCTCTCCCTCTCTCTCTCTTTTTCTCTCTCTCTACCTCTCGTATTGTATCTTTTATCTAAAGCTGAGCTCATCGGACGGTCGGTTTTAACGCGCATCCCCTTTCTAGAGGGGTGGCGACATGTTTTTAAAAAGGGTAGAGAGGAGACGGCTATCATCAATTTCCACCTGAAGGAAGCCTTAGCGCATGTCGATCGTAGAGAAACATGAGCAGCCAGCCAAGGAGTCAAGCGGCCGGTGCAAATGCCGAAGAGGGTGGGCGTACTTTACTGTAAGGTTGTTCAGCGCCCGCCAGTCGACACAGACTTCGATGTCATTATTATTCTTTCTGACGATTATCAGGTTGCTCGCCCACGGTCTGGTGGAGGGCTCGATGACGCCATGTTGTCGCATCTGCCCCAGCTTCTCGGCCACCTGCCTCCTGAAGGCGTGAGGAACTCGGCGAGGCCGTTGGCGAATTGGGCGTGCGCCGTCGTCCAGCTCAATCTTGTGCTGCGCTGCGCTGCTCGTCCCAACGTCGAATTCATGGACTGAGACCACATCGGAAAATGCCCTCAGCAGCCTTGTCTGTCCTCCTCAGGCAGCTCCGGATTGATGTTGAACTGGTCCACAGGGCCTCGCCAGTCGTGCACGTCCTCGTCCTTATCGATTACCTCCGCGCTCTCGAAGGTGCCGATGCTCTGGTTGGAAAACAGCGTGACCGGGCTGCAGCTGAGGTTGCACTCTTGAACCGGAATCTTGCCGCTCGCTGAAGACACCGCGAACACGCGGTAGGGCAGCACTCCGATTTTGTCGATGAACTCCTGTGACGGCTCGAAGATGCCCTGTGTCTGCTTGGTCTCTGTCGTCACGTCCGCGACTTTAACTGACTTTGGCGGTACGACCACGGCGCCCTGAACTCTGGCGATGATCACTGTGGGTACCAAGCAACAGGCACTGGGCCATCAGCAGACCACCAGCACGTGCATTTGTCTGCGCAGCTGACGACCGAGTCGCACCGCAATGCTCATGCTTCCAAGCAGCTCGAGGGCGAAGCTGTCCACAGACACAGGCATGACATCTGTCGGCTTCAGCTTGCAGCGACCATGCAGCTCTCTCAAGGCAAAGTCACTGATCAGCGAGGTCTGCGCTCCGGTGTCCAGCAGCCAGCGGCACGGCTTGCTGTTTGCCTCTCCAGGAATAAAAATCACATGAAGCACGGGATTGCTCCTTGGGGTTGGTGTGGGTCCCGCACCCGTTGCACCAACCCTTAGAAGTTTCCCGGAGCCTTAGATGGACAGACAGAGGCCTTGTCTCCTCGCCCTGAGCACTTGTGGCAGATGATCTGGTTCTGGCTGTTTCTCTCGCTGCTGACATTGCGCTGCACGGTGTCCGGGCTGGCCGCAGTTAAAGCAGTCGCCTCGTCCCTGCTGAAGGCGACGCCGAGTGTCGATACCGGACTGCACGCCGACCCTCGCGATGAGCTCCTCCATGCGTTTCTCCAGTCGGTCCAGGCGGTCCTCGCCTGGACCTGCTACTGATTTAGCGCCGACGGCTCCGACTGCCGCTACCAACTGTCGCGCCCAGCCAGCTCCTCCAGCCAAGCCATCCGCTGCAGGTCTCTGCGTCCTCTGCCTTGAGCAGGTTGAGCTAGGGTTATGGTAGCTTATAACTTAGCTCATATAGCTTATTAAAAATGTTTTTCATAAGAGCGTCATGCAAAAATCAAGGAAGCGTCATGTAAAAATCATAGAAGCATCATGCAAAAACTCATCAACAAAATATTAAATTTAGGGTTATGTTTAGGGTTAGGGTTAGGGTTAGAAGTTTGACAGGAGATTTTTTAAAATTTTAAGGCTACATGTAGCTTATTAAAAAAACGTGTATTGCATTTCTTTGGCTCCCCAACGGGGGGCGTATAGATTGCTAGTATCTTCCTAAATTTGCGACGCGTTGCATTTTGAAGCATCGAAATCATTTTTTGCAAATAAAACTATTTGCAAAGAATAGCAAAAAATATTGCAAACTAATTATTGCAAAGTGAAGTTTCATTTGCAAAAAATAATTTCGATCGATGCTTCAAAATGGTCCATGTCGACCGAAACGCGTCGCAAATTTAGGAAGAAATATATTAAATAAATGTTGATTTTAAGCTTTCTGTTTATTTGAAGCGCACATCTCGGTCTCGCTGAGCAATTGAGTCCTCCGGTCTGGTTTTCTGGTGCTTCTGCGGGTTGAAGAAGAGCTCACGCAGTGTCTCGGCATCACCACGTTTCCTCGCGTAGAAGTCGTTCATGGCATTGAAGCTATCCGCTTCGCCTCCATTAAACTTTGTGAGGTCCTCCTGTATACTTTTAAAACTCTTTTGTCTTGTCTTGGCCAGCTCCCAGACGACTATAGAATTGGGCTTCTCCCGTGAGCAGAAGCTTCACCTTCGATGCTGCGGTCGCGTCATTCCATTTCGCATCGTTGGCGAATTCCTCAAAGATGCGCAGCCAATTTCTCACGTCAATGCTGTCGATCTGTTCCACTGAACTTTGGCAGTAGCAGGGCGCTCTGGGCCATTAGTGCACTTGCACTGGGGTTCCCGCTGCCACCAATGTAAGAGCCGAGAACTTAGAGCATATAGTAGAAAAGACAGTCCTACAGTCGTATATGAACATGTACGCCCGTACTTCAGTCGGTTTTTGTGCCGCATGTGGAAAAAATTAGTGGCATCAAAAAATCAAGCATCAACATGAAAATGTAAGCCGTTTCTTGGCTCAAGACGTTTTAATCTTTCTGTTATCATTTCCTTGCAGACGCTTTCATTTGTTTTCCTTCGAATTGGAAAGTTACATAATTTTAGTGGCCTTTTATTCTTAGCTAATGGCCACGTATATCCTAACTGATTGCATTGCTAATAACTAATTTTTATAGAAGCTGGGTCGTGCTGCTTCTTGTAATTCAGTGAACATGCATTCTAGAAACTTCTATGAATGTATGTTTAATCGTAACTTCGCACATTTATTTACATAAAGATACAGAACTCTTGCAGAATAGAGCCAAGCACTTTAGCATGCGAGTTTAGGCCTTAATGTAAATGAATGTGCTGAATGAGCTGAGATTCCAGATTATTGACAGCAGTAGTAACGTACAGCAGTAGCTGTAAGAGTCTTGGTTATGCTAAGTAGCGACAGTTGGGGGGTGTTTCTATTTATAAACTCGGGATGCAGTTTCGGGAGAAGCTTCTAAAGCATTGCCATATATGGCATATGGGGAGAGTGTAGAAGTTTACAGAAACACGTGAGGCAATTTTGTAAAACAGGTGCACACTAAGACAAGTCGTTAATGAGAAATACTTCACCCAAGAAGCAAAGCTTGACTTGTTTTACAGAGAAGCAACTTCAACTTGGCAAACGCACCAAAACCTTGAAACAAAAATTAAGTAAGAAGCCTTTTATAGATATGCATTATGTATTAAATGTCGATCAGGCAATAGAGTACATGTTTAGGCGCACTCAATCAGCAGTTCATATTATATTTATTAACTACGAGTATTAATCTACGAATTGGACGCAAAATATAAAAGAAAATTAGTAAAAATGCGTTTTAACGTTTTAAAAAGCAGTACAGAACTTAGACAGAAAAAAATTATAACTACTACTTGTACTAGTACGTCTGTACAAAGAGTTTAATAAATGCGTCAAGTATATGACAATAATGACAGCAAGCTATAGCTTTTCCAGACTTAATTTTAGGTTTGTGCAAACCAATTTAGTTTTTAGTTTAGGACTTGATAGACTTAACCCCTTCTCATGCAGATCAGATCACATGCATGACGTAGGGTTGTTAGAATGTCTATGGCCAAACTAGCATCTTCTACTCGACATGCACAGGAAATGATTATGGATAAAGCCAAGGAGTTCTATAATTAGCAACCTGGAGTGGAAACGAGTTTCACCTCATGAGGCCAGACTAGCATAGACAGAGCCATAGACATTGGAGTGGCTTCATGAGGTAAAACTCGTTTCCACTCCAGGTTGCTTATTATAGATTTATAGAACTCCTTGCTATGGATAAAGCATTTAACGCCAATAAATATGTGTGGTCATCACCAGCCAATAAATTCCTGTAGTTATCACCTGGCAGTAAGTATAATATATGGTATCACCCCAATCGATTCATTTATTTGGTTGACAGAGTGACTGAGGGTGAGGGCTGTATTTATTGGCCGAGGCGAAGCGCGATACTAAAAGTGATACTTTATTTGTCCGAGGAGAAAACCAAGGAGAGAGACGACAAATTTCTCATACGATATACTTCTCTACTACAGTAGTTAAATATGATTTTGCAATGTGATTTTTAATGTAGAAATTGACCACGACTTTTTGAAGTCTTTGTTCATTCATGCGAGAGTCAAGACCGATGATGTAAGCAGGCATAAGATGACCACGGAGGAGGAGATCGATCAGAAAAAAGCTCGTAGAAGACAACTACCATCCTGTCCCGATGCACGCAGCTTCTCCGACTGAACCTCCGTGTGTTGAGCAGCCATCTGACAATAATGCGATGCATCGATATGAGCGGGGTGAGACAAACAAGATGTGCATCGAATTTGACAGACAATGATTGAGTTCTGATCGATATGATATTACTTGGACGCCTGCTTCAAAGAGAGACATTTCGGTGTTTATTGATAATCTATATAACATGATCACAGTGATCACAGATCACAGGGGGGGTATTCAAAATTTTAAGAGATCTTTAATTAACTAGAAACAATTCTTAATTGACATTTCTGGAAAAGCGATATTATAACTAGCGGAGAGTCAGCTTTTAGAGTCAGCTCAGGAGCAGTTGACTTAGTCAAGGGTGGCAGAATTCCACACTCATATAGTTGATGACCCAAAAGTCTTATTGGTACTCTCAGTAGCTACTAAAAGAGCTTGAAAGAGGAAGATATATAGCAACAATAGCTAATTGATGAAGATTTAAACTTCCGTAATTATCTCTCTCTTGTGGCCTTAGCAACTGACCACCTGACAAACAGTAACACCCTACGTTTCATTTTTTGGTAAATGGACTAAATTAATGCCAAAATTATGATTTCTTTCTTAGGTCAGATTGAGTCAACTGCTGTTAACAGATCAAACTGACTGGAAAATATTACGATATTACAACTGTCTACAGCGGTCGGCGAACTCCAGCCCTGCAAAGCCTGTCTATCCGGCACTCGGGTCCTTGAAAACTTCACAATAGCAATCCGGCCTGTTCAAGGTTTCTGCCTTTTCTCAGCTCCTCTCCCTTCTCTTCACTCCCTTCTCTCATCTCCCTTTTCTTCCCCTTCTCTCCTCTCCTTTCTCTCCCTTCCCCTCTCTTCTCTCCTCTCCCTTCTCTCCACTCCCCTCTCCCTTCTCTCCATTCTCTCCTCTCCCTCTTTTCTCTCATTTCTCTCCTCTCCACCCGCACCTCTCTCTTCATCCTTCCCCCTCTCTCCTCTCCTCTCCTCTCTCCTCTTCGCTCTCTTCTCTCCCTTGTCTTGTCCCTTCTATTCTCTCTCCTGTATTCTCTTCTCCATACTCTCTACTCTCTCCCTTCCTCTGGGCCGCAATCATCCGCTAGACTGTCCATCTGGCCCTTAGGGTAGACAGTTTGCAAACCTCTGGTCTACCAAAAATTTTAGACATAGTTTACAGAAGAAGACGCAGTCCAAAGTCAATAAAATAAGACTACTCAACCGGGCCTGTACGTCTCACTCGATTAGCCAGCTCAAAGTAGCTGGTGTCCTGACAGTCGCCGCCCAAATCCGGCACAAACGGCGCCTCGGAGCTGTGCAATCGCTCCCAGGAGATGCCGCCAAATAGCGGATGCCGCCGCAGGTCGTTAATATCCAGCCTGCTAGCCGGCTCGTACGACAGCAGACCGTCTATGGCTGAGACCGCCTCGGCTGATAACTCCGGCTCGGACAGCTCGTCCTCTTCTCCATCAATTCTAGATCCAGCTTCCGGCCAGGGGATCTGCCTATTAACAATGTTCTCCATCACCTGTTCGGGCGAATCTCCAGCAAACGGCGGACAACCGGTGAGGAACTCGAATAGACAAACGCCTAGAGCCCAGTAATCAACAGGTGTGCCGTGCGGCAGGCCCTGGACTAGCTCGGGTGCCAGGTAGTCTGGCGTGCCCAGCAGGCGCTGATACTGCTGCTGCACCGATTGACCTGAAAACCGCACGAATTTATGTGCATTAGAAAACTGGGACTTTACTGACAGCTGCATCCCTAGACTGGCTTGTGTTATAGCTTGTCCAGCCTCACAGACCCCCAGTTGCTGGGCCAGCCTCCCAGATCCCCGCTTGCTGGGCTGCCACCCTCCCAGATCCTCAGTTGCTGGGCCAGTCTTTCAGATCCCCAGTTGCTAGGCCACCAGCCTCCCAGATCCTCAGTTGCTGGGCTGCCACCCTCCCAGATCCTCAGTTGCTGGGCTGCCACCCTCTCAGATTCCCATTTGCTGGGCCAGCCTCCTCCCTGATCCTCAGTTGCTGGGCTGCCACCCTTCCTGATCCTCAGTTGCTGGGCCACCAGCCTCCCAGACCCCCAGTTGCTGGGCCACCCTCCTAAATCGTCAGTTGCTGGGCCAGTTTCCCATGCAGATCCCCATTTGCTGGGCCACCCTCCTAAATCGTCAGTTGCTGGGCCAGTTTCCCATGCAGATCCCCATTTGCTGGGCCAGCCTCCCAGATCCTCAGTTGCTGGGCCAGCCTTCCAGATCCCCAGTTGCTGGGCCAGTTTCCCATGCAGATCCCCATTTGCTGGACCAGCCTCCCAGGTCCACAGTTGCTAGGCAGGATGTTATATTATCTAGCTATTATTGCCCTTATTTCAACAGAGGCGCAAGAAACAATAAAAGACACGAGCGACACTCACCAGAAGACAGCTGACTTGACAGAGGATCGCAATGTAACTCGTCGGCAGACAGCGGAGGAGAAGCGGCGCTGGCTGAGGCCACCGGGCCCGACTTGAATCTGACCCGGGTCACGTGATCTGTCACCGCCGCCGCCGTAGCCGACACCTCCTCTGAACCTGCAGCAGCGGTCAAAGCCTCTTCAATGCTGACTTCCGGCGTGACTTCTAAAGAATTTTTCGAATTGTCCTTTTCAATCCGACTATTCGACTCGATAAAAAGTTCTAACGGCGACTTCTTGCTACTGGATTTATTGCCCTGTTCGCCATCCTCCTGCGGCAAAGGTGATTCATCGAAACAGGGAGCTGGCAGAGGCGGCGGCAAAGTTGACGGAGGAAAACAGGATGGCGAACCGGCGGCTGGGGTGCCCAACGGATCCTCTGTTGCTGATGCCGCCGCCGCGGATGCCAGATACCTAGCCTGCCGTCGGCGACGAGCTAAGCGACTACAGCTGCCGCTGCCGACAACACAGCCGCCGCCACCGCCGCCAGCTGAACCGAATGAGAAGTCCGCCGCCAAGGACATCAGCTGACGAGGCGTTCTAGGATAGCGCTTCTCAGCACTGGCCTGGTAGCCTCCGGGAGTGCTGTTGCCGAACATGAGCTGCTGCTGAGTGACGCGCCTCACGCTGACCTGGACAAGGCGGGTTGGTGGGGTTTTAGAAGTCTGCTAAGATCTTTTATCGTCTCGGGTCACCTCTATGTAAACGACAGTCAGTTGTGTCGTTGCAGGTAACAGGAAAATAAAAAATGACTCTTGATGACTCTGAAACAACATGTCATGACTTTGAGGCGTTTTATTGTCTGCGACTCTACGACTCGCAAGTGACTCTAGGCGGGGGGGGGTGTTATAACGTACCTGAGGCGTGCTAGAGGCTGTACAATCACTGAGTTGCGTGTAAGCGCTTCTGCGCAACTTTATAAATTAGAATCGCATTTTGCATTGATAACAATACTATTCAGTCTACTTGCGTTAGTAGAAAGTTAAGCGCTAGCACGACTCTTAGACGACGTTTTCGCGACCAGGGGCGTCGCCATGGATTTTATGGTGGGAGGGGGGGGAATCCAAGAATTCAACATTTACATGACTAATTTCCTACATTTCCATTATTTTGTGAGAATCGTGTTGTCAGCCCTCATTTTGGCGCCGCAGGCACTCATTTTGGCGCCGCAGGTACTCATTTTAGCGCCGCAGGTACTCATTTTGGCGCCGCAGGCATTCATTTTAGTGCCGTAGGCGCTATATTTTGGCACCCTGAAGAAAAATTATTGATTACCACAACGAGTCACAAGGTGGGGTGGGGTGGGGGGACAAAGCACTGGCTGTCCCCACATAGCTTTTACTGGGTGGGACATGTCTCCCGTCCCCCCGGTGGCGACGCGCCTGTTCGCGACTCTTACGATTCTGCAACTCTCAGTCGCATTACAGTCGTTTGAGTCGATAAAAAGTCACAAGAGTCACCCCCAGAGTCGCTAGAGTCACACGTGTGAGTTGTTTGCAATGACTCTTTACCGCTTCTTGTCACAATAACTTTTTTGATCTTCAGTATGGTCTACGGAACATCAATAGCAATAAGGTAATCCTTAGGGTTCTCTACTAAGCAATCAACAAATTTCTTCTGAGCACGCAGACGGGAATAGCGTTTGGGTGCTTTCACAAGCTCGAAATTTCACAATGTCGAAAACTCGAATATAGCAGCCTATGAAGGTATGAATGATTGCTATATGACGTCCCTTGCTATGGAGTTTTCGACGTTGTGAAGTTTTGAGTTTGTGAAACCCTTTATAGCATTCACACAGGGTGTTTAGCGGCCCTGAAATTTTCATCTTCAGACAGACAGACACAATCCGGAGCTTGGGGGTTTGGCTCTATTGAACGCCAATCGTACAAAAGATGTCGCCATAATCTGCATTCAATTTCGGCATCTATATACGCTGGTATATATACCTGACTCAATCCAAAATCAGTCAGCTTGATGTGGCCATTAGCCGATACAAGCATATTGTCCGGTTTAATATCCCGATGAATAATGCCGTGACTGTGCAGATACTCCAGCGCCGTGGCCACCTCGGCCGTGTACACAACAGCAGCTTCTTGGCTGAGGCAGCCAACAGCCAGCAACATGGATCTGAGGTCGCCACCGCACAGATACTCCATCACCAGATAAACGTGCGTGTCAGTTTGCAACGAGTAATACAGGTGCACAACGTGACGACAGCGACTAATAGCTAGAGCGGCTCGTTCGCATTGGATCTGATCAATTAGATTCTTAGTAACTAGGGTCTTTTTTGATACGCGTTTCACTGCAAACAGCTGCGACTGATCATTTTCTTGTCCAGTTCGGCGCTTCGCCAGGAACACGTCTCCAAAAGCACCGCTAGATACGTGTTTGACTATTTCAAAATCGCTTATTGATGGCAATTGATGAGGCCCAGCTGCTGCGAGGGGCGGCAAGTCTGCATCGCTGCTAGATGCTAACATTATTAGTGAGAAGACAGAGCAGGGCTGAACGATACTTTAAATTGATGCAGGTTGACAGGGTGTAGTCTGCAAGGTTGACAGGGGCAGCTGTAATAGCCAGTAATGAGAGGTCCCAATGCCCCATTTGTGACATTAAATGAGTGCTCCAAGGATTGAATTGCCTGTCGGTTTGACACACTTTTTACCATAGACAACTAGCAGTGAGGCTCAAAATGCATGTGTTTTTGCTGTCTTGGATTAAATTGCTTGCTCGTAGTCTCTACTAGCTTGCAAAATGCTATATTTTTTCTCTATTGTAACCAATAGGCTTTTTTAAAGATAGAAATCATAGGTGCAATTTAAAATTTCCTTGACATGCAATTATGGTAAGCCTAAAGCTTAATTATATATAGCAAAAAGGGCTACATTTGTTTGCAGCACTTAAGTTTTATCTAGTCATTATAAGCGTTAGAAATCTGAAAGAAGGTCATCCAAAGAAAACCAAAGCATCCACTAGACCATTTTAGATAAAGTGCAACCTGTAAAAATCAATCAAAACAAGTGCAGCACGTGTCTGGGCTGGAGACTAACAACAGGGAGAGCATTGGGCATGCCCAACTCTGGCAATCAACCCTGCAGGGCATGTCGAGTAAGAGGTGCAGGTGGGGCTTGACAAATGCAAGAAAATACTCGAGGTCAGACCTCTCTAACACAATTTGGGCAAAATAATCAAGCCTAAGCAAACTAACCTTGTCCTGTGTAACCTACCTATCCCATGTGATGTAACCACGTTTTGGTCGCGGGATCATGTGGGGAATTTTTCAAAATGTCCCCGATCCCCTTTGACCCATTGGGCAGTGCTGTCCGACTGCGAACTGACTCCCACTCTGTTCCGACCCCTGCTGTCTCTGCTCCATCTCCCACTCAGCAACACCTGCCTTTCCGGAGCCTTTTTTGTGCACCTCGCCTGCCTCCCCATTTCTCACGGGCCCCACCCCATTTATCATGTGTTTTTCATGTTTCCCATCTGTTTATCATGTTGTAACACGGTTTTCTTGCACTGTCCCCTCCTCATCCCATGCCTACTTAGAGTATCGCTTGTGCTCATCGTCACCCCATCTCCCTTTAGGATCCCAAAATGGTGACGCAAGGCTCCTGACGTCTCCCTTACCCGGATGACTCATCACCCTCCTCTTGCGCAACCTTTCTCATGCTATTGTTCTCTTCCCAAGATTTCTTATGTAACACCCACCCCTCCTTCCGCTTCTATTGTTCTCGTTTTTGATCCTTTGTTCCCTTTTTGCTACTAATTATCACATTTTCCCAAATTTTCTCATTATTTTGTTCTTTTTTCGCACCCAATTAGCACATTTTTCTCAATTTTTGCTTTTCGATTCTCCCCAATTCTCCCTGATTTCCATTTCCTTTGTTCTTGATCTGGACCCCATCGTTCTCAATGTTTGTATGCGCAACACTTTTTCGACCCCCACTGTGCTCATTTTCCCACCAACCCCTCTGGATTGCAAATTTTTCCATTTCTCATGTTGCTATGCCATTCTCATATTTCTCATCATGACTTATTCTGACGTCATTTTCCCGGCGGCCAATCAGAGAGAGTGAGTCATGGAAACGACATTGGAGCGGCGACCGTGATGACTACGAATTGACTATGACTATCGTATTTAAGGAAGTGATTTTCAGTGTGAGCACCTTTAACTTTTGGCCTTGGGTCTTCCCCAATACGTTCACTCACTTTGGCTTCTCATCCTACCTTTGGACTTACCTTGTCATAATACCGCCAAGTTTCCCCAGCTCCCCAAGCGAGCTCATCTGCCAGCCCGCAGTCTAATACTGCCTAGCATCCTCAGCATCACACTCTGAGCTTCATCAGTGCCTCGTCATTTCAGCGCATCGCTGCTTCACTATCTGCCTGTCTGCAGGCTACACATACATGCGCAACCTTGGGAATCACCCGGCCATTTCTATTGGCAACACGCACATGCAAGTCGCTATTGGCTGAGAGCAGTCCAGTGACTACTATTCCGTCCAATAGTGACTTACATGTGTGTGTTGCCAATAGAAATGGCCGGGTGAATCCCTAGTTTGTGCCCAAGCATGAAGCTACAGCCGCCCTTGGTCACTCTATCACTTTCTCTCTCTCTCTCTCTCTCTCTCTCTCTCTCTCTCTCTCTCTCTCTCTCTCTCTCTCTCTCTCTCTCTCTCTCTCTCTGCGCAGCAGCCGGTGAGTTCCTGTACTGATTTGTGCTCTAATTGCCTTTGCTTATCCGGGGTTTGCTTATTTCCCATTGCTTGATTAGAGAACTGAGCCAATTGTGTACCATTGTATCCTGCTGTATTTTACTCAATAGTGAAGCCACCTAATTGCCTGTTTATTTTGCCTAAGGGCCTAATTACTAAGGATTACTAACTACCTCATTTTTCACACCTTCACCATCATTTCACTCATGGCTTGCTGAGCCTTTCTCCCTAGGTGGCAAAGCATAAAGAAGTTTGGGTAAGCTAATGGCGTCTCCCGATGCAAAACCTGCCTGTGTGTGTGCTATGGATGTTTGTGCGTGCAGTAGAGGGAATTACTAGAATTAGCGGGTCTTGGCACAGAATGGCAGCAGGAAGGTTGCAACACCCTGTTTACATATCCCTTTGCCCTGAGCAAGCTAAACTATAGCTAGTACATGTTCATCTCATACTACTCTTAGTAATTGAAGCCGCGAGTCCATCTCATTCATAGCCACAAAGGACTCCCTGCTAAGAAATCCTCTAGATTGATCCTAGAGTTCCTGAATATGCCCCAAGCAGAGTCCCTGTACTTGGCTGCATGCATCTCCCCTGTTAGCCTAAATCCCCTGGTAACCAATCCAGGCAAGGCTCTAGCCTCAAAAGGTCTAGTCATTAGATCCAGGTACACTAGGTCATATAGAGTGGTGGCAGCTATTTGGTCATGCTATGGCTAAGTGACAAATATTTGCATCTTGGCTACAAGTGGGGTCTAGTGGGAGCTAGTACATGTTCACCTCATACTACTCTTAGTAATTGAAGCCGCGAGTCCATCTCATTCATAGCCACAAAGGACTCCTTGCTAAGCACAAAGGGGTCCTTGGCCCTATGGTCACAAAAGCATTACTAAAGCTATCAAACATATGGGTAGGATAGTCTAGTACTGGAGGTCTGTCAGGTCATTGCCCAATCATAGATAGCCTATAGTCATTGCCCCCTATAGTCATATATTCTCCTTCCCACGGAATGGATAGTCAAAGGTGGTTGCATTATATGCTTTATTTAATTAGAAAATGTGTCATCTTAGAAAGTTGTATAAATATGATTGTTAGCCATGTATAATACAGTTAAATGAAAGGGGGACATATTTTAATGAATGATAAATGCCTATCTTAGCTCGAGAGTTTATTCTTTTATTGATGCAAAGATGTATTAGAAATGAATTAAAATTCTGATTTCTTTCAGTTATTCTTTCTACCTTTATATGGTAAAGACTCAAACAATTGCTAGGCCTAAACTTACAATAAGTAATACATTTAGCATTTATTTAGACATAGACCTATTTAGTACTATAATTGTCTAGCATAATTGAACCTTTAACTACAAGTCTACAATAGCAACTTTATTTAGGACTTGAAGCCTAATTAGTTATAAGCCCTAAAATAATTATATAAGCATTATAAAAAATATACTTAGTGTTGTGCTTTTGGCTTTAGCCTTTAGCAATTGTCAGTCTAGTGGTCTGTTGACCTCTGACGCATCCATACATGCGCAACCCCCCTGATTTACACTGGCCATGCGACTTACTTTTTGACCAAAAATGCGACTTACCTGTGAAAGAAACCTAACGCAATTTTTGGGTAAACGGCAGGAGTAACTATGACTGTCTTATAAGGGCTAAATGCCTCGTCATCCAATTAGTACTACGTTTGTATTCTTTAGGCTGGGCATTTTTGCGACTTACCCCTTGTCCACCACAATTTACGGTGGCCAGATCGGCCAGGTTGGCCAGCAGTTGCGCATGTATGGACGCATCTATCATTTATTTCATAACTCAATAGCATGGTTCAATTCATCAACGCAGTCGCGTAACAAAAATGTCTATGGCAAAGCCATCAACCCACAACACCCTCCCTCTTCTATAGGTAGGTGTACAATTATCACTCAGGTGCGATAAAAATTCTAGTTTTCTTGGCCAAGCGTTCGCTTTGTCTGGGTGACGGCTTGGATTGAACTCCGGCCTCAGTCTGTTGCTGTTGTGCTCTCTCAGCTTGTTCTGTTCCCGGTAGTATCTCAGTGTCTGTCGATGACGGACGCGTCTGTTGGCCGTCGTCACTTGGACCGTTGCCACCGGGCTTGGAATCCCCCATTTCCGTAGTTCCGTGAGCCTCAGGTACCTCACCGATTCGTAGTTTATCGAGGTGGGCCTTTAGATTTCGTCCAGTCTCTGTGGTGACGACTGCTGTGTTGCTGCCAAGCATTTTGGCAAATCTCACAGTTTGTGGCTCATGAGAACTTGATACACGGTAGATGAGTGATTCTCCTGGGATCCACTTGGACTGAGTGCTGCTCTCCGAGATGGGGAGTCTTATTTGTCTGCCGTTCAACAACTCGGACGGTGATGCTTGCTGCTTCCCTTTGGCAGCTCTGTAGAACAGTAGAAATCTGTCAATACTTCTTTGGGATAAACCATTGGTCTTGATTGTCTCTTTGACGGTTCGCACCATTCGCTCTACAATGCCGTTGCTCTGTGGATGGTAGGCGGGCGTTGTGATGTGCGAACAGCCAATCTGGGTGAGCCAGCCGGTCACCGCTTCGCTCACAAAACTAGGGCCGTTGTCTGACACGAGACACTTGGGCACCCCCTGTTGTGAGAACAATCTTCTAAGTCTGGAAATGACTGTGTCGGCCTTCATGTCGCTCGTGATGAAGACTTCCAGGTAGCTCGAATGCACATCCACAATGATGAGTAGGTACTTGCCCTCTATCGGACCAGCAAAATCAATGTGCACTCGCTCCCAGGGGTTGTCAGGTTCTGGCCACGAGTGCCAAAAGTTCTTATTTCTGGACTTGTACGCGTTGCACACGTTGCATCGTCCAATGTAGTCAGCGATGTCACAGTCCATCTGTGGCCACCAGAACTGTTCCCTCAAAATCGACTTTGACTTTTCCACCCCAAGGTGCGTTGAGTGTACAGCTGCCAGGGCAGTTTCTCTCAGGACACGAGGCAATACAATTCTGTTCATTCTGTAAATAATTCCATCATTGACAGTTAGCTCATCTTGAACCTTTGAGTAGCTGAGTAGGTGTGGGTCATCAAATAGATTATTGTTAATTATGGCTGCGCCCAGGCATCTGAACTCTGGGTCCTCTCTGGTTGCATGTGCAATGCGATCCAGCTGAATTACTCCCGGGTTGTCAGCTTCGAGGAGTCCAATCGATGCTGTCTGTGCATTTGGCTTAGCGGGCACCAGTCGAGATAGCGCATCCGACAGCATTAGCTTTGATGGTCGATACTGTATGTCATAGTCATAAGCAGCTAGTATGATTGCCCAACGTTGTAGTCGAGCTGAAACTCTGGTGGGCAGCTGTTTGTCTGGTGCGAATATGTATGTGAGGGGCCGGTGATCAGTTATCAGTGTGAACCTCCGGCCATACAAGAACTGATGGCATCTTTGAATGCACCAAACCAGTGCCAGGCCTTCACGCTCTATTTGCGAATATTTTGTTTCGGCGTCAGACAGAGTCTTGCTCATGTAAAGCACGACTTGACCGCTTTGTGTCAACACTCCGCCCAGAGCTCGCTGAGAACTGTCGCATTCTAGTTCAATGGGCTTCTCCGGATCAAATATTTGAAGACTCGATTGATCAGAGAGAGTGACCTTGCTTTTGTCAAATGCTATTTGACACTGTGTCCACTCGAAGTCCTCATTTTTCTTTCTTAGTTGATTGAGAGGCTTGGTCAGTGCAGCTAGGTTTCTGATGAACTTGCCGCTAAAATTTACGAGACCCAGGAAAGATTCAAGCTTGCCAACGTTCTGCGGTGGTGTCATGTCCTGGATTGCCTTCACTTTGGCTAGGTCCGGCTTGAGCTGATCTCCTTCCAATAAGTAGCCTAGAAACTTGATCGAAGTCTTGCGGAATTCACTTTTCGCCGTGTTGATCTTCAATCCTTGCTGGTTTAGTCGATGCAATACTTCCGTCTCACGAACTGCCAATTGTTCTACGCCTTTGCCGCATATCAATATGTCGTCTACGTAGGCAATGACGCCAGGAATTCCTTGTAGGACTTGGCTAATGTACCGCTGGAAGATCGCAGGTGCTGTTTTCACTCCGAACGGAAGCTTGTTGAAAGCAAACATCCCAAATGGTGTTGATATTACTGTCAGCTCTTTGAAAGCTTCATCTAGTGGGATCTGGTGATAAGCTTTCACTAGGTCCAGACGAGTGTATATCCGGCTGCCAGCAGCAGTTGCAATCACTTCGTCAGGTGCAGGCATTGGATATGAATCATTGATAAGCTGAGAATTGATTGTCACCTTGTAGTCGACGCAAAGTCTGAGCTTTCCAGAAGGTTTCTTGACCACGACAATTGGTGAGGCCCATTCACTTAACTTGACGGGCTTGATGGTGTCTTCTTCAAGCAACCGATCGATTTCATCTTTGACTCCCTGTCTGAGTGCGAAGGGTAGCGGCCTGGGTTTGCAATGAATTGGAGTGGTTCCTTCCTTGATCTTAAGAGTTACTGGTGGAAATTCGCATGACTGGGTTGCCAATGTGCAGCTGTTGTCTACAGCGTTTAGCGTGAAATTGAGCTTGTCTCGGCCAACCAGAACAAAGTTCCTCTGCGATTCCACAATGAAGAATGTGATTGGAATGAACTCGTCATTGTACTCCAACTCAGTGTCGTGTGTTCCAAAGACCTTCATCTGCGTATCAGCGTATGTTGTCAGAACAGTGTCTGTAGGTGTCAGCTTTGGACAACCTAATCGTTTCCAGATCGTTTTTGACATTACCGAAACTCCTGCCCCAGTATCAATTTGTGCGTTCACGCTAAGAATCAACCCACTCGTGTGTCTGAGCCTAACAGGCACAGTGTAGCTATCAACGGGATGTCGAATGTGAAAACAATCCTCCTGTTCAGCTTTGCTTGCATCTACAAAGCTTGTGGTCCTTGGCCACACTGCAGCTCGCCTAAATTGACCAGATGCTGACGGGCTTTTGAACGATTTTCGGCCTTTGCCAAAACCAGTTGATTTCGTTTTGCAAACTGTTGCGAAGTGGTTTTGCATGCCACATTCGTTGCACATTTTTCCTTTTGCAGGACACCCTCCATTGGAGCCATGCATTGTGCCACATCTGCCATACTTGGAGCTTGTAGAGTGGGAGCCTCTGGCTACCGATGCTGAAATTTTCATTACTTCAGAAGACTGCGGCTGACTGGTGCAACCCTTTAGTATTTGCGTTTGTGATAGGTTCTGGTGCACCTCAGCGATGTTGATAGCTGTCTCAAATGTGAGAGTGCTGAAGTCCTGTTCCAATAACTTGCTGATGGCCACCTTGTCATTCAAACCGAATACTAGCTGATCTCTCAGTCTCTCATCTCTGGATAGGCCAAACTGACACTTGTCTGCCTGCATGCAGAGTTGCTATGCATACTCACGAATGCTCATTGATGCCATGCGAGTGATATGCTGGAAATTGAATTTCTCAGCCATGACGAATGTCTTTGGTTCCAGGATGCTGGCCAGTAGTTTGGTCAGTTCATCGAAGCTCTTTTTTCCCAGCTTCTTGGGAGCGGCTCAATTGGCCAATGCGTCATACAGCTTGGTGCTGAGCTTCATCAGCAGCAGCTTGTTTTTCGTGTTGTCCTGCCAGCCATTGATTTTGCTGCACAGTGTGAATCGGTCCAACCACCTCTGGAAGTTTGAACTTTCATTGAGTTTTTCGATGTCAACTTGCTGTCCTCTCGCTACTTGTGCGCTTGGGTTCTGCGCTATCGCTGTTGCTGTCTTTGTTGCTTGGACTGATTTTGATGAGATCATAAGCGGTGCTGCTTTGTTGCTCGAAACTGTTTTACCAACTCCTTTAGTTGGCAATGCTGGCATACTTCCAGGCATTTTCGTAGCCTATGCTTGCCGACGCCACTGTTGTGCTTTTGGCTTTAGCCTTTAGCAATTGTCAGTCTAGCAGTCTGTTGACCTCTGATGCATCTATCATTTATTTCATAACTCAATAGCATGGTTCAATTCATCAACATAGTCACGTAACAAAAATGTCTATGGCAAAGCCATCAACCCACAACACTTAGGCCTAAGTTTAAAGTAATTCATAAGATTTTAAAATTAGGTCCTATGGTTCATATTATATAATTATTAGAATTCTTATAGGCCCCCCTAAATATTTTTGAACTTTATAAATAAAATTACATTTTTGGAATAAAACTTCTTAGGCTTTAGCCATTATTTTTAGGCCTAAAGGCTAGGTTAAATTTTTATTGTTTTGTAGGCCTACATCTATGGACAATGAGTATAATATCCATATAATAAATAGAATAGGCATTGATAAACTTGTTTCTATTTATATATATAATATTATACATATAAAGATATACCAATTATACTTATATTATATGCATAGGTCTAGTATAGATTATCATATTAAAATTCATAGACCTAGGCATAGCTAGCCCTAGCTAGAATTCTAAATAGTTAGGCCTTGTATATTCAAGTAATTTATTAGGCTCTATTACTTTAGTCTTTTACTAATAGGGCCTAGGCCTGCCAGTCTTTCCACTTTCACCAAGCTCAAAAAATATATAGCTAGCTAATATAGGTAGCAAGAAATTTTATCTACAGCCATATAATTTGCAGGCTATAGGCCCTAGGCGGCTAGGCCTATGCCTATTCCTTGTTGACCAAGTGTTAAAACTGAGTTTGACTGTTTCAATAATTTTTTGCTATTACAGTATTAGCAATGCTAGTTTAAAATAAACCTAGGAAACAAATTATAACCCAAAATGCCCTAGAAAAAATAACGAGAATAACTTAATACTACATAAGAAATATGATTACCATTCAATTATTTGACTTGATTTTAAGTTTAAAGTTTGAGTTTCTGTTTCAAACAAAAAATTAAGTCGTTAAGAGTACAATTTTGCTACTGATGTGACGCTGTTAGCAGTTACACACATAGAGGATGAACATTAAAGTTCATTGAACTGAAGAAAGCGAGAACTAAGTATCAGTAACTAGGCCTAGGCCTAGTCTAAAGTAATGGACTTCGTGACCGTAGCGAGCGACGGCCCGAACGCACGTGCAAAGAATATCGAGATTTTACGTGTTACAACAAAATGTGTACTATAAAAGTTTTTAGGCTATTCATATGTAAAATTTCTGACGCTTGAAATTTAAATATTCAATATTTAATTTAATTTAACATATATTAATTATGTTAAAAACTCTTGACTGGTAGACACTGAGGCATCGAACAAATTTGATTTGCCACCAAATTTTTTTATTATTTGGGTAGTTCATCTTGTACTTCGTTTTTCTGAGTTAGATTAGCATGCACAAGTACATCAATATAGGCTTCCATTCCCTGAACGACCTTAAAATGTAATTTGACAATTGTCTGCAATTGACTGGAGCAAGATCTACAATGTCACACTCAACTGGAACGGCAGCAGATGTTAACTGGATGATCGATGACTATTTCGAACAACTGCTAAAAACTGATAGGGAGGAATTCGGCTATGCATTAGAACTAATGGTAGATGATCTTCATAGGAAAAAAGAAAAGACAGTCAATCGTTTTATGTGTCATAAAAAAATAAATGAGTTTTTATTCGCACTTTTGCGACTACTAAATGACGAAAACATGCGGTAAGAATTGAATTAAGTCGTAGTTAACTCGTAGTTATATAATCCAAAATACTATTGATTAAAATGCTTAGCAGAAAATATATCAAAGAGCTTAGTATTTTTAACTATTTTAAGGTGAAGCTTTTTCCGCCTCTTTAGTTACCATTAAATATTATAAACTACCTCCGTTTGTAAGAAAATTTCATTTTATAGCTGATGACGAACTAATCCATTAGCTACATATCATTAGTCATCAGTTAAAGTTCAACTTTCTCAACACAACTGACCCTACAGAGTTGCGGGAAATACAGCCTACATCCTGGGCTGCCTTGCTGAGAGTCAACTGGGCTGCTATAGACTGCTGTCTACTGTCACCAGCAATAAAAAATTCAAAGTTTTACAGTCGCTCGTAAGCATGCTTACTGTTTCTGACGGTGAAACGGTTATGAATGCTGCTGGTACCATAGGAACTCTGGTGAGTTTACCATTTAGGATTTTTTGCATCCAATTTTTCAAGAAACATATTAAACTAAAGTAACACATTGGTGTCTATAATTCCATGCAGGCTGAGAGTAAAGAAGGTCGAGATTGGATTCTCGACGAAGATTGCCTGCACGATCTGATCGATTTCTGTTCCAGCCTGCTGGCCAGTGACAATCAGTGGACAGGCAGCAATGCAGCTCTGGTTCTGGCGAGGTAAACTGCAGCCTGAGTAGCGTCGCTGAGTAGGGTCTCCTCTATCCCTGAGTTAGGGTATCCTCTCCCTGAGTAGGGTATCCTCTCTCCCTGAGTAGGGTAACCTCTCTCCCTGAGTAGGGTCTCCTCTCTCCCTGAGTAGGGTCTCCTCTATCCCTGAGTAGGGTCTCCTCTCTCCCTGAGTAGGGTCTCCTCTATCCCTGAGTAGGGCGGATCTCCTCTCTACTTTCCTGTGTAAAGCGACTGCATAAATCAAGCACAGATTACAGCCTATTCAATCGAGTGCAACACAACAATCTCATTGTCTTATCGCCTTGTCAACTCGATCAGACTGTCAATCAGCGATCGCGGCTGCTCCAAGCTGGCCAATCACACTCAGGCCGCGACCCTGCTCTGCCGTCTTTGCCGAGCACTCGGCTGCGACAAAGCCGGTCGCGGCATGAACGCCGCCTTCGCCTTGGGCCGCTTGGTCGACACGCCGCTAGTGTCGACGTTGTCGGGCGCTCCCTGCAGCCTTCTGGAACGCCTGTCTACCGACGATCTCAACCGGATGGTGCAGGATCTCGCCGACATGACTGCCAGCTCGGATGGTCAGTCCGCGGCAGCTGATGCCGGCTCGGCTAAGAACGCCTGCTTCTGCCTGAGCTGCCTGGCTGGCAGCCAGTTCGGCCACGGCCTCGTGCTGGCCGACCAGCAGCTCGCGGCTCGGCTTCTTGTTCGCCTGGCGCGCCTGCTGACTGGCCCCGATGAGGAGACGGCCTGGTTCGCCGCGCTGTGAGCTGGCGGCGCTGATATCGTGGATAGTGATGGTGATGGAGATGTGATGGAGATGTGATGGAGATGGTGATGCTGATGCTGATGCTGATGCTGATGCTGATTGTGATGGTGATGGTGATGCTGATGCTGATGCTGATTGTGATGGTGATGGTGATGCTGATGCTGATTGTGATGGAGATGGTGATGCTGATGCTGATTGTGATGGTGATGGTGATGCTGATGCTGATTGTGATGGAGATGGTGATGCTGATGCTGATTGTGATGGAGATGGTGATGCTGATTGTGATGGTGATGGTGATGGTGATGCTGATGCTGATTGTGATGGAGATGGTGATGCTGATGCTGATGCTGATGCTGATTGTGATGGAGATGGTGATGGTGATGGTGATGCTGATGCTGATTGTGATGGAGATGGTGATGCTGATGCTGATTGTGATGGAGATGGTGATGCTGATGCTGATGCTGATTGTGATGGTGATGGTGATGCTGATGCTGATTGTGATGGAGATGGTGATGAAGATGGTGAAGGTGATGAAGATGGAGATGAAGATGGGTGTTTTTTTCATGATTATCGATTAATCAATAACTTTTCAAATATTGGCTCATTTGCAATCGTTCGCATCCTACACAAAGCTTTACAATAAAATTCCAACAAAATTTTTCCTACACTCCAGCGCAATTCGAATTCTGTCTTCCAAGGCGAAAGGTGCAAAGTTTTTGCGCAGCCAACCGCAAGTTGTGGCCACCCTGCAGGTTCGATGGCTTAATATTGCTGCACACTGAGCATTCGACCATAGACAATTGAAGTCAAGGAATAACTCTGTACCCTTTTGCTGCTTTTAAACTTCTGCTTCCAGAAGCTGGCCAGCGACCCGGCTGTGTCGCCAGATTTGAGAGAGGAAATTTTGAGCACTCTGGAGTTTTTGAAACCGCTGGACAAGCCGTTTCCACCGATGGTTGAGGGTAGGCCGCGAGCTTCTCATTTTGATCTGGTTTTAGATTTTCCCTCTATCCAAGATTCCCATGCTTGCTGGAAATCTCTCACTGACTGCTAAAAATGGAAGTGATTTCAACTCATTCTTTTACTGTCTTAAACCCGCTCTTTCCTTGCTCTGCCCTTTCCTTCTCCTTCTTCCCTTTCCTTTCCTTCTCTTCGTTTCCATTCTCTTCTCTTCTCTTCTCTTCTCTTCTCTTCTCTTCTCTTCTCTTCTCTTCTCTTCTCTTCTCTTCTCTTCTCTTCTCTTCTCTTCTCTTGTCTTCTCTTCTCTTCTATTCCATTCTTCCATTCCATTCTCTTCCTTTAAAAGCATGTTTAAAATTTTAAATCGATCTAGAGAATTCGACCTCTGAAAATTGCAGTTAGAGGTTGCACCGAGCTCAACATTCGCTGGTTAGCAACCGAGCCTAAAAACGAATTTCCGGTTAGCTACGAGCTGCACTGCGGCCAGGGCTTGATCTACAGCGGTGAAGAAACCCAGTATTGCTTGAAGAATTTGAGTCCGGCTACCAGTTACGCCTTTCGATTGAGAGTTTGCACGGAGGTGGATAAAAGTCCTTTTTCTGAGGCCATTATTGCAACTACGGAAGAGGCAGGTGAGTGTTTTTCGAAAGCAGAGTTTGATAACTGGTTTTAGCTGCCAGCTTGAATATCGATGAGTTGAGAGGCCAGTTTGATTATTGATTAGTTAGGAGGCCAGTTCCATTATCGATTAGTTAGGAGGCCAGTTTGATTATCGATAAGTTAGGAGGCCAGTTTGATTATCGATTAGTTAGGAGGCCAGTTCCATTATCGATTAATTAGGAGGCCAGTTTCATTATCGATTAGTTAGGAGGCCAGTTTGATTATCGATTAGTTAGGAGGCCAGTTCCATTATCGATTAGTTAGGAGGCCAGTTCCATTATCGATTAGTTAGGAGGCCAGTTCCATTATCGATTAGTTAGGAGGCCAGTTCCATTATCGATTAGTTAGGAGGCCAGTTCCATTATCGATTAGTTAGGAGGCCAGTTCCATTATCGATTAGTTAGGAGGCCAGTTTCGTTAACAATTAAAAGTCTAGCTTAAAAATCAGTTTGCCAGCACTGCACCAGTCCCCTTCAACTCCCGCAGCACCCAGCAAACCGCAGAATATCCGCCTACTGGCATCAACGGCAACCCAGCTGAAGGTGGGCTGGGACCCCTCAGCAAGCGGGTCAGTTCGCACCTACATTGTCTATTGCGATGGCAGGCAGGTGGACTGTACAACAGAGACAACTAGCATTATATCGGGCTTGAGTCCGTGTACTCAGTACTCTATACAGGTATGTCAAGAAATATTGCCATTAACGTAGTGCTTCAACTTGAATCCTATAATTAAAAGCGAAACAAAATGATTATTAGTTACTTTACTTTCAAGATCCCGAAGCTATAACGATACAAACTTTTGCGGTAAAATTCATGGTCGAAAATGATAAATTTCAAGTTTGTTTCTTTGCATGCGTTTGAAGCTGGATTTTGTCTGCATCACTTCAGTGTATCACCTCAAGGCTGTATTGAAAAGTTTTTTTACTTTATTACATTCTCTTTGCTTAAAGATTTGACTTTCAACTGTCACAGAAAAGATGAAATTGATGTACATGTACTTCTCACTTCATGGAAATTAGAACTATAAGCGCAGTATATGCTATCTCTGTGAATTTAAGTGGAGTAGTCTTCACATTAGGCTTTAAATTTTTAAAAGAATCTTAAGCCTTTCTATTTAAAGTGTGCATTGAGAGACGAGTGGAAATAGCGGCGATTCAATGTACGTTTGGGGGACGAGTAGAAGCAGGGGTGGGGGAATTCAATGTACATTTGGGGACGAGTGGAAGCAGGGGTGGATGAGTCATTCTATGTACATTGGGGGACGAGTAGAAGCAGGGTTGGACGAGTCACTCAGTGTAAATAAAGGACATATGAAGGCACAGTTGAACCCATGAAATGCAGATTTTTTACTTTAAATTGCTGAGATTTTTAAGTGTCTCCTGATTTCATTTCTTGGTATCTGTGATCTTACAATCGTTTGTGCTCACAAAGACACTAGCTAACTAATTTATTAATGTTTTCAGGTATGCGCTTCTTCAAGCAAAGGCAAAAGTGAGCGAGCTGTCCTGCAGGCAACCACTTTAGATTTGAGTGAGTTGATAAAATTCACAAGTAAATACTGATTTTGAAAGTAGTATATTTCGTTTTGCTCAAATAATTGTCAGGAGCTCATGCACCTCCAAAGCCGCAAGTGACGGTGCTTGGCAGGCACGAGATGTCGGTTACCTGGGAGATACCGGAGCAGCCTCTCGGCCGCATCAATCATTACAATGTGGTGCTCAACGGAAAGAAAGTAGTTTACACTGGCACCGATATGACCTGCAAAGTTACTTCACTGACTGCTGATACCGAATACTTAGTCACGGTAATGCCGATCAGAGAATTATCGCATTACACTACTCTTAGTAAGCTGATGAAAGCGCAACAAAATAATTCGTTCCCACGCCACTTCAGGTTGTCGTAGTCACTAACGAAGGCAAAGCTGAGAGTAAAGCCACGAAAAAACGAACAGCTAAGGATGAATGTGAGATTCAAATTATGAAACCAATGATCATGTTTTAAATGATCCACCATAAGGCTGGGCCTTTAACATTAATTGATTTCTGTTGTTAAAGTTCTTCTGATGTTTTTAAGAAACTTAGGATAGTAAAAGGGTTCACCATGAGACAACTGCACAACTGCAGGGGAAGAATATTTGAAATGAAAGTTTTTTGTAGGACCTTGGCATTACCTTGCCTTGGGCCTTGGGTGATCAGAGTTTGTAACATTAATAATGTATTGAATAATAATTGATTACACCTGCCCTAGCGAGCAGATGTGCAACCGACAGCTCAGCCGCAGCTATTGCGCGGCGCATCTGAAGGCTGCGTACGGCTGTTCAGTCCAAGGACTGGGGGGTCGCCACACGCACCCTCTGTTACCCCAGCTAATGCTGGCACCCATTTTACAGCTGGGTGAACTGAAGCAATGCAGAGTTAAGTGTCTTGCTGGCTCAATAACACAAATTGTTCCAAGTAGGTCGAGAATCGAACCCCCTACCTTTCACTCGTAAGTCCGATGCTCTAGCCACTAGGCTAAACCCCCCTCAGAGTTTGTGCAGCCATCTGAAATATTAATTAAACTGCATAATGTTTCCTACATCGAAATTTAGCCTCTCCAAACCTTGCCAACATGCAGTTGATCCCCAGAGAGCACCTCTGTGGGCACCGAACAGGCGCTCCTCGCAGACCAGCTTGGCAACTGGTGAACCACCTGCAGGGTCCGCAGGGGATAGCGATAACAGGCGAGGATCTTTAGCTAAGGTGAGACCTGTCTAATTTTTGAGTTATCCAATTAAAATCAGGAAAAAAACTTTAAAATACACGGAATCATTCGACTTAAACTTTTGTCAAGATTGAGCAGCCCCGTTCGCTGAAGCCGCTAGCTGAGAAATCGGACACTTCGCCTCCTGTGGCGGCTCCGCGACGGCGATCTCTGCCGCAGGCGCCGGAACCGAAGGTGAGACAACAACTGACATGGCTGGTTTACCGTCATTTCACTGTGGAATTCAGCAAAGTTGCCGGCGTCGTAGTTTGTTAACCATCAATTCAATGGACGTTTTATGACGTAAACTTACCAGAGCTTGTACAATAGCATGTTCAATAGATATCATAGCATGTTCAATAGATATCATAGCATGTTCAATAGATATCATAGCATGTTCAGTAGATATCATATAGCATGTTCATAGATATCATATAGCATGTTCAATAGATATCATAGCATTTTCAATAGATATCATAGCATGTTCAATAGATATCATAGCATGTTCAATAGATATCATAGCATGTTCAATGGTTATCGTAGCATGTTCAATAGATATCGTAGCATGTTCAATAGATATAACATGCTCAATAGATAATAATCATAGCTTGTTAAAACGGACACCACAGCATCTCCATCTTCATACACACGTCAACCGCTAATTTCAATCCAGATACTCCGAGAGATCCGGGAGCCTCGCCAGGTGACCAGCCTGGCCCCAACCACCCTGGTGTTGGACAGGTTCGGCTCTGAGAGCGGCAGCCGCCTGCGCCGAGTCAGCAACGATGAGGTCCGCGCCTCGGTTCACCTTAGCGAACGTCTGCGACCTCAGCCGCAGCCTATGTCTCCGCTGCCGCCGACTCCACCGCTGCCAGACGTTGAGGCGGAACCTTCGCCGCCATCGCCGACGCCAGGATCGTCTTCGATAGCGTCTGACACTGGCAATCTCGACGCGTCAGCGAGCGCCGCCGTAGCTGCAGTTGCTGCCGCAGCTGCGCCACAGCTGTCCAGCATGGTGAAGACTCAGCAGCAGTCCAACTTATTCTCATCGTCGATGAAACCTCGAAGAAACGCCAAAACCGAGCTGGAGCCGCTGTCCATCGGGGATGTGCGGCAACCCGCTCAGCAGCAGCAGCAACCGAAGAGGCAGCGCGTTCGACCACCGAATCGTCGGCGGAAATCGCAAGAGTCGGTGTGGCTTCAAAGTAGATCACTGTGAGTTTTGCTAGCTAAGTTCTGGTTCTGAATGAGATGTGTCCTTGAGTTCTGTGTGAGATGTGTCTTTGATTTCTAGTGAGATGTTTCTTTGAGTTATTGGTGAGATGTGTCTTTGAGTTCTGGGTGACATGTGTCTTTGAGTTCTGTGTGAGATGTGTCTTTGAGTTATGTGTGAGATGTGTCTTTGAGTTCTGTGTGAGATGTGTCTTTGATTTCTAGTGAGATGTTTCTTTGAGTTATTGGTGAGATGTGTCTTTGAGTTCTGGGTGACATGTGTCTTTGAGTTCTGTGTGAGATGTGTCTTTGAGTTCTGTGTGAGATGTGTCTTTGAGTTCTGTGTGAGATGTGTCTTTGAGTTCTGTGTGAGATGTGTCTTTGAGTTCTGGGTGAGATGTGTCTTTGAGTTCTGGGTGAGATGTGTCTTTGAGTTCTGGGTGAGATGTGTCTTTGAGTTCTGTGTGAGATGTGTCTTTGAGTTCTGTGTGAGATGTGTCTTTGAGTTCTGTGTGAGATGTGTCTTTGAGTTCTGTGTGAGATGTGTCTTTGAGTTCTGTGTGAGATGTGTCTTTGAGTTCTGGGTGAGATGTGTCTTTGAGTTCTGGGTGAGATGTGTCTTTGAGTTCTGGGTGAGATGTGTCTTTGAGTTCTGGGTGAGATGTGTCTTTGAGTTCTGTGTGAGATGTGTCTTTGAGTTCTGTGTGAGATGTGTCTTTGAGTTCTGTGTGAGATGTGTCTTTGAGTTCTGTGTGAGATGTGTCTTTGAGTTCTGTGTGAGATGTGTCTTTGAGTTCTGTGTGAGATGTGTCTTTGAGTTCTGTGTGAGATGTGTCTTTGAGTTCTGTGTGAGATGTTTCTTTGAGTTATTGGTGAGAGGTGTCTTTGAGTTCTGTGTGAGATGTTTCTTTGAGTTATTGGTGAGAGGTGTCTTTGAGTTCTGTGTGAGATGTGTCTTTGAGTTCTGTGTGAGATGTGTCTTTGAGTTCTGTGTGAGATGTGTCTTTGAGTTCTGTGTGAGATGTGTCTTTGAGTTCTGTGTGAGATGTGTCTTTGAGTTCTGTGTGAGATGTGTCTTTGAGTTCTGGGTGAGATGTGTCTTTGAGTTCTGGGTGAGATGTGTCTTTGAGTTCTGTGTGAGATGTGTCTTTGAGTTCTGTGTGAGATGTGTCTTTGAGTTCTGTGTGAGATGTGTCTTTGAGTTCTGTGTGAGATTTTGTCCTCGAGTTCTGGAGTGTGATATACTTTTGAGTTCTGGTTGAGTTGTAACTTTTAGTTCTTTGGTTTTACAGACGGAGTTTCTAGGGCACATGTTTGTAGATTAAATTCTATGTCAGCTAACGCATTGGTGGCCTGTTTCACTATTTACAGCACAATGATTGATGCCAGCTCCTGGTTAAGTTTCAAAAAAGTGATTGGGTCAGTCAGTAAATTATAACAAATCTTTCTAAAAAAATAATTTATTTTTTATCTATCTTCCGCTATCAGAACTGAATTTTTAGTTTCTTAGTCTTTTCAAACTTTGCATCGCTTTGAACTTGCTGCTACTTGCTAAATGATTTGAAATTCTGTTTATTGATTAATTTTTTTACTATCACATTCGTATTTGTCAGGAACAATAAACTTTACCATTCCATAAAAAATTTCAATCAGTGTGAACAGAAAGCTAGCAAAAGACACAGACGACGGCGGTTCAAACGACAACGACGGGTCGGATGCTTTTGGAGGTCGACAGGTCGACTCAGCGACAAATTTGTCTGGCGCTGATGGCGCTAACATCGTCGGCGGTGGAGGACTGCTTAGTTTGAACTCTCGGTCAAGCACTGATAGGTGAGATGTGCCACTGTGGTGTGACGGGTGCTGTGGGGTGATACATGTAAGTGCTGTGGGGCGGTCGGTGCTTTGGGGTAGTGAATGCTATGGGGTAGTGGGTGCTGTGGGTGGTGGGTGCTGTTGGTCGGTGGGTGTTGTTGGTCGGTGGGTGCTGTTGGTCGGTGGGTGCTATAGGGTGGTGGGTGCTATGGGGTGGTGGGTGCAATGGGGTGGTGGGTGTTATGGGGTGGTGGGTGCTATGGGGTGGTGGGTGCTATGGGGTGGGGGTGCTGTGGGGTGATGAGTTCTGTGGGGTGGTGTGTGCTGTGGGGTGGTGGGTGCTGTGGGGTGCGGGTGCTGTGGGGTGGGGGGTGCTGTGGGGGTGCGGGAGCTGTGGGGTGGGGGGATGCTGTGGGGGTGCGGGAGCTGTGGGGTGGTGGGTGCGCACACTCTCACAAAAGCGCTAATTTCTATATGCAATCAGATGTAAAGATAGCAGTGATATCCCATTTCGAATGTTATATGGGAACGAATTTAAAGAAATTAAAAAAGTAAATGCTAGTTGTATGCATGATTACTGGGTTAATTTTTGCTTGATAAACAGTGCCAAGAACTCTAACAAAGCCATTTAGTTTTAAAGATTTTAGCCAGTTTTCGGCTAATTCTGTTGAACTTTCTTCCAGGCAGGAATATTTATACCTGTGTCGCCAACGAATGTTCGCCATTTGGACGATGGGGCTTCTGTGGTGGCTTCTCAGATTTTAAACATGAAGGTTTTCAGTTCATCTTCCATGTCTGTGTGGCCACTTTCACTTTCAGTGCCCTGCAGCTTTCTAATTGTTTGAAAGCTCGAAGTGATCTTTCGTACTGACCCAACCCAGGTCCCTTCCATAGACTTCCAGGGGATTGACGTCATACAATGTTGACTTAATGTCAACTTTAGACAGTAGAATAGAATCCAAACGGGATCTCAAGGGGATCACTCATCATTTCTGAGGTAATCTTTTGTCCTTACGCTCGTAGCATATATCAGTCAGTGCTGTTGTACACCAAGTGTCTCAGTGGTTTTATGATTTGACTGTTTTAACTGCCCTCATCATGGAAACCAATTTAGCGTCTCGGAGTTTCCAATTCAACCAACTGGTCCGACAAGTAATCGCGATTTTGTCTTCAATCCGCAGATTCAAAACCAACCTGGCCATCCTGAGCAGCAAGTCGTACGCCGCTCTCGCCGGAGGTCAAGCTGGACAGCGAGTCGGAGCCAACCAGGCTGACAGCTGGATGAATCGGGAGGCCACATCGACTGGGGCTGTTGGACGGTTTAATCGACAGAGCACCTTAGTTCGACTGGGTGAGTTGATCGTGCCTCATGCCTCAACTTGCGACTCGTTGCTGAACTCAATAATTTTGCTTTAGGGTGCCAAAATGAGTGCCTGCGGCGCCAAAATGAGTGCCTGCGGCGCCAAAATGAGTGCCTGAATGCGGCGCCAAAAATGAGTGCCTGAATGCGGCGCCAAAAATGAGTGCCTGAATGCGGCGCCAAAATGAGTGCCTGAATGCGGCGCCAAAAAAAGTGCCTGAATGCGGCGCCAAAATGAGTGCCTGAATGCGGCGCCAAAATGAGTGCCTGAATGCACCGCCAAAATGAGTGCCTGAATGCGGCGCCAAAATGAGTGCCTGAATGCGGCGCCAAAATGAGTGCCTGAATGCGGCGCCAAAATAAGTGCCTGAATGCGGCGCCAAAATGAGTGCCTGAATGCGGCGCCAAAATGAGTGCCTGAATGCGGCGCCAAAATGAGTGCCTGAATGCGGCGCCAAAATAAGTGCCTGAATGCGGCGCCAAAATGAGTGCCTGAATGCCGCGCCAAAATGAGTGCCTGAATGCGGCGCCAAAATGAGTGCCTGAATGCGGCGCCAAAATGAGTGCCTGCACCGCCAAAATGAGTGCCTGAATGCGGCGCCAAAAATGAGTGCCTGAATGCGGCGCCAAAATGAGTGCCTGAATGCGGCGCCAAAATGAGTGCCTGAATGCGGCGCCAAAATGAGTGCCTGAATGCGGCGCCAAAATGAGTGCCTGCACCGCCAAAATGAGTGCCTGAATGCGGCGCCAAAAATGAGTGCCTGAATGCGGCGCCAAAATGAGTGCCTGAATGCGGCGCCAAAATGAGTGCCTGAATGCGGCGCCAAAATGAGTGCCTGCGGCGCCAAAAATGAGTGCCTGCTGCGCCAAAATGAGTGCTAGCCACACCGATCCCCAAAATAATTTAGAAATTTAGTCGATGTACATGTAGAATTCTTGGCTTTTTCTCCACCCACCATAAAATCCATGCCGAAGCCTCTGGAATTGTTTCTCAGTTTCTACCGTTTTGAATGAATTCTGATTTTAACATTCGTGTAACTATATTATGCAGTTGATGCAATTTTTGGTAAAACAATACGAGTGTAGAACCTTCAAAAAGTCATAATTGTGTCACCGTCACTAACATGCGTCTTGTGTAAAAAGGCCCTGATTAGCGATACGTTCTATAACAAAGCTCTGAGCATCCGATGACACCCACAATTACTTGGTCAGTGAAGAAGACTTAGCTGATGAAAGTTTAAAAAAACTTTTTTAGAAAAACTATTAAGGAAATATCCCTATTCCTAGATGTATAGGTAGTAGCTAGAATGATTACAAACTACATGTAACACAGAAATGAAAGAGATTAACAAATCCCATGTTTATCGTTAATTATTTTTTCAGGCGGAATCAATCGCGAACGAAGCGTTATGCAGACGAAACGGATGGACTTCCCATTAAAAAGTCAGCCTCAATGATCTGACCGTAGTTAAACAAATATCCGTGTACATTTAAGCTACGAGTTGCACTATTTTTTGTTTGCACTTGTGATTTTTATCGATTTTTCCAAACAGCTGCTGAGTAAATTGCCTTTTCTGTACTGCGAATTGGCACCATTAAGCAAGTACAATTGGCTCAATCCTCTTTTCAAATTGCGAGTAGCTATTTATAACAAACAGTTTGTAATAAGTATGTACTACCTAGCTATATTTGCAGACATTATTGTTTTATGTTATTTGTGTTTTATGCAATTGCAGGATCATTTTCAGTTCGTGTGAATTTCGAATGGCACCATAATTGAATTTTTTCGGTTATTTTTTTCTTTTCATACACAAATCCGTGCTGAGAAATTACCTTCTGACTTGAGATTTTTCCTACATTTGCGCAATGTCATCTTTAGCCACAGATGGTCTGAAGTTTCAAATTTATTTAGCGGTCTTGCTCAAGGCCACGAATTAATTGTTCCAAATGGGTTGAGAATCGAACCCCCGACCTTTAAGTCGTGAGTTCTTTTGATCATCATTAGACACAGCATTAGTGGCTAGGATATTAAGTTGTGAGGTGCTTGTACGAGTTGTATTTTTCGTCTTTCCAGGCGCCATTTCTATTCCTATCTCCTTCTATACTTCTATACTTCTATACTATCTATACTTCTCCATCAGCCAAGTATCTGTCAGGTAAATAATTCATGAAAACGGCCCCAACACAAGAACTTCGCAGTTCGCAGGGTTGGACCAAGCGTCATGGTCATCTGATGGCAGTTAGTTTATCCTCTCGACTTTGATTGCGCCTTCCCTTCTGAGCCGACGATAGGCATGGGTATCCTTCAATTAAATGCATGCATAGCTAAGCGGAATGCATGACTTGCGCGAGTCGAGAGCGGTAGGCAGTGCCAGCCGTGCCATGCACCCAGTCAACGAGAAATAAGCTTTTTTTCTACTCCCTTCAACTCCGCAAGTTTTATGCCATACCGGAGATGACGCTATGATGAGAGCAGCTCTCTATACTCACTGGAGTGGAAATGCCTGGAAGCTAATTATTTATTTATTAGGTATGTACGAGCGTCTCTTAGCCGCATATCCCTAACGATGCTGCTGGCAGCAATGCCTCCCTATCCAGTTGATTATAGCATGGGCAACTGTTTGGTCTTAACGCAGCTCAACTATGCCTACCTGCTCCCATCTGACAGCTGCTCAGACTGCTTGATGAGTCCGTGCTGTTCGCAACTAGCTAGAGCTAAATCGCAATAATTGATTAAAAAATTGTTGGCCCCAACTGGAGCACCAGCTCATGTGACGATAATAGCGTGACAATGAGTCAGACACCATTGATCTCAAATCATGAGTTGATGCGAGTTAATTAAAATGAATATTTTTAGCCCACTGAGTAAACTGGCCATAACATGTTTACGCTGCTCTAAACGCTGTGGCAAACCAGCTATCTAGTCTATACGAGCTACATCAGAAGTCGGCAAACTTTTTGCCTCAAGGCCCAGATAGAAAATACAGCTCATGGCTGCGGGCCATGAAAATGTAATGAGAGAGGAAAGTAGAAAGGACAAAATATTAGAGTGAGATGAGAAAAAATGGGAGAGTAGAGAAGGAGAGAGGGGAGAGGAGAGGAGAGGAGAGACGGGGAGAGGAGAGTAGAGAGAGAGAGCCAGCTATCTAGTGTATACAATATACATCGATTTATATTAAAAAGAACTGAACAAAAGACGTTGATATAGCTTTTGTCAATATAAGATGATAGATTTTTTCTGGTCTGCTGTTGCGATGCCTCAATTCGCGGTTGGGCATTCAACCTTAGGCAAGGAAAAACTTCATTTGAATATGTTTTTTTCACGGGATATACGGGTATTTGCTGTGTTTTTTGTTTAACTTCAATGTGTTTATACTACTCGAAGGTTATAGTTATAACTATTATTCCTTCCAAGCCTATCAGTAGTTAGTTATTAGTTATTTAATATCCTTCAATGGCGAACCGGTCATTCGGGAGAAATTCCGCACTTTGACAACCCCGCGACTCGATCACTGGTTGGAGTTGCCGAGGAAGCCGGACTGGACCAGGCGGCCAAACAGGGCGTAGGCCTCGCGGTAGGCCTCCTCGGGCATGCCATCCAGGATCAGGTCGATGACGCGGCCGTCCCTGGCGTACTCGAGCGTGAGGATGAGCTTCTCGGTCTGTTCGGGAGTCAGATGCACCTTAGCGGCGTAGTCGCGCACGTTGGGCTCCTCTGTAAAATGGAAAGGATTTAGTTTGCACCTTAAAGGCTGACTGTTCTGTTCTAATAGCTTCAGAGCTCAAATCAGAGTCAAGAGGAATGGGTAAAATATTCAGATGGGGCATCATAGGCAGAGACATAGTCAAGTTAAAACTCACTTCAGGAAACACCCCACTGACATCAACCGTTGTGGCGGGCTTAAGGTCCTACTCGTACCATTTAAGTATCGTTTCTAATGGCCAGATTTTGTTAAAAGATTTATAAGCTCGAAGTTGAACGTGACATTAGCAGCTATTCGTAGATCTATGATTTTTTTATTCACAAATAACTGGACTCAAATGATACGGATAGACTGATCGGTTAATCGACATACACGATCTTGCAAATCCAACATCCAACCAGTCCTAATTAATTAACTATAACTAGAGCAAGCTTAGTACCAAGATGAGCACCTAAATTATTAACTACTACCAATTTTCACGATTGAAGGTCCTGAAGAGTCCTACGGTTGACGATGATTGCTGATAGAAACTGAAAGAAACAATCAAAACTATGTTTCTTTTCTGTTTGAATCTCGGTTCAAATTCGATCGGAAACAGTAAGACCTTTCTAAGAACTTCATGCTGCTACCAGGAATTTAAAAAAACGTTCCCATTATTCTAGTCAAGCTTCACGCAAACTCACCGGTGAGCAGTTTAGACAGCTCTTTCGGAGTCCCTTCGCCAAGGACGCCGGGGATTAGCCAGTTATGAAAGCGTTGAATAAAGCCGGCCAGGATGACGCTAGCGGGACGGTCCTCTGCAAGGTTTGGAAGCAGTAGGATTGTTTTGTCTTAATACTCGTAATAATAATATTCACTAGAAGGTTGCGGACACCATAGCGCAACGCTTTTGGCGAACTCGTCGGACAACCAGCGCTGAGGCACATACAAGCGCGCCAATACCCGTACGAAGGCCTGCTCATACACGCGCTCACACAGGGTGCACAGTGGCCCCGAAGTTCTAATCGTCAGGCATGTACACTCTCTAAGCCTCATTGGGGTTGGCCCTCGCGGGTGTGAATTGAACGACAACCCGACCTTACTAACTTTCGTGCACAAGCGCCGAACGAATGCGGCCGCGAACAGAATCGAACCAGATGTCGTGATGGCTCGAGAGTCAGACGCGTTTACCCCTCTTGATTAAGATGATTAAAATAGCAAGCCTAACTGGGAAATTTTAGTACAAGCCGACTCTCAAGTACGTCTCAAGTCTCACGTGACTCTCAGCATTGGATCGTACTCGTAGTGATTCTTATGGTAGCTTGATGTTGCTTTGCTTTGTAAGAATGTTTAAAAATGTTCATCATAAAGCTAAAAGTTACAGAAGCCAATTGATTGTGGGAAACTGGGATCACTCTGCAAAATCAGGGCCACTCACTGGCGGTGCACAGAGCGCTGTCCTCATCGTATCCGTCGATGCAGTCGCTACGGCCGTCGCAGATGAAAGAGAAAGCCAGACACTGGCCGCTCTTGCAGGGCCAGGGTGCAGTTTTCGGACAGTCGTTGCCAGCTGGGTTCCCTGGTTTTGTATGAGGAGTAATGTTGTAATGAAGCACTTTTGAACCTCTGTGGTTCTAGTAGTAAGTCGTGGACAGAACCAAGGTCTACAATGATGAAATCATCGTTCAAGGACCGCTAAAAGTATGCGGAGGCAACACGGGCTCCACCACAATTGACTACCGCTACTTGACAGCTTAGCTATAGTTGACTGACATTAACTTTGTACGAGCGTATCCCTTATTTGATAAGCCTGGTATCTAGGAAACTAACTGGAAACTTTCTCACAAGCTCATTACTCTTGTTCTTTATCAAGCCATATCAGACCAAGCACAGACACTGGTCTCTTACGGCTGCTGGAAAGCACCAAAGTGTAATAAAGTTGTCAATTTGTGACAAGATCGGAAAAATCGTAATTCAGCATTCCTTTTTAAATCGAGGCCACAATGAATTTCAAGAACTTTCAGGGCCTCGATTTCATTATGAAGACGCACTTTTGCGAATCAAGAATAAGAAAGACATCAATCTTTCGAGGTTGATTTTCTTGATGGCTGATTAGAAAACGAAGCTGTATGGATGTCTGATGGAGCCGAGAGAAGCTCTAAAAGTGAGAATAAATTCCATTTTTTACTTCAAAATCTTAGCTGGATATAAAAAATACCTGAGAAGACAGTCAGACGGAAGAAATTTCAGTTTCATTTCATCTTTCCAATGTAATTTTTATATCCGATTTGGGGGGGGCTCCGCTTCAGTTGCTAGGGGCGTCAATTCTGTTACTTAGGGCACCAATTCTGTTACTAGGGGCACCAATTCTGTTACTAGGGGGCACCAATTCAGTTGCTAGGGGGCACCAATTCAGTTGCTAGGGGCACCAATTCAGTTGCTAGGGGAATCATTTCTGTTACTAGGGGCACCGATTCAGTTGCTAAGACCGCCAATTTAGTTACTATGGTGACCAAATTCAATTGATAGGATTGCCAATCCAATCAAAACGCTTACGTGCGAAGACGGCAGGTAAATATCAAAGATTCGACAGATTCTTAGCATGTTAATAGCAGTATCACACACTTTAAAAAAATCATTCGAAAACTTGTAAACATATATATGTGACGCAAAAAGTGCATCAAATATTGGACCTAAGCAGGAATGTTTTTATGCAGACTGATTGTTGAATGGTTTAATTTTCAGCCTTTTAAAGAAGTTTGGTGGATTTTGGCTTCGTAAATGAAGATTTCGAAGATTAAGAATTTTTTATTCTCCTCGTCTACTTAATTATTGCAACGCTAACCATTCAAAAAACAGTCAATTTTGTTATAATGAAATTCTGTTAAACTCACTGTCGGATACATAATTGAACAACCTAAAAAACTCTCATATCTTTTCTTAAGAACAATAAGATAAACAAATTTATAATCATTTTTGGAACACTTGAATAAAAGTTAAATTACAAAGTCATACTTTTTGTCTATTTATTACCAATATCGCATATCATAGCATAATATTCATTTTAAGTTCATTATATCACACAGCTTACAGTGTCCCGTTGTATCTGAAATTAACCGACAACCGTCATCATTTATACTTTAAAAATAGATCAAACTAAGTAAAACTGAAATTCTAATTCAAACTGCCAGAACTGTGCAAATTAACCCCCCCCCCCCTAACTTCATTGTGAAGCTTTTATTCAAAGTTCTTATCTGCTGTACTTATTGAAGTTTAATTATTCTATTAAGTAATAGGTGCAATTGTAGATACACCGGAGTTTTTGTTTTACCTTTCTTTACCAGAGGCTGCCGGTAACCAGTGACGCTTGCTAGAAGGCTCAGCAGTACCACGGTTGCTATGGTGATGCCTGTATCGGTGCCTGGAATAATTAAAATCGTTGAGACACCTTTAGTAATACTACTTCTATTATTGAAATTTATTGCATATAATGAATTTAATAAACGACCGCATTACCTTTCATTGCTAAAAGTTTACTTATAGCTGTCAGTGGGTTGCAGTTTACGAGTATTGAAACTATCAGCTTGGTCGAAGGTGAGAAGCATTTTCATTCCGTATCATATATCAACCTGCAACGATATGGACTGCCATTCTGTTGGCAACTGCACTATTGGCTGTTCCACATCATTGGCTGATGTCTGATAAAATTTAAATTCACGTGCTGCTGTAAAAAAAACTATATAGAATAATAAAACTAATCATGCTACTATCTTGTAGATAGTAGCGCTGTCAAGGAAAACCGGTCAAAAGTTGCACCAGGGGCTTTAGCACCAGGGGCTTTAGCACCAGGGGCTTTAGCACCAGGGGCGCCAGCACCAGGGGCTTTAGCACCAGGGGCGCCAGCACCAGGGGCGCCAGCACCAGGGGCGCCAGCACCAGGGGCGCCAGCACCAGGGGCGCCAGCACCAGGGGCGCCAGCACCAGGGGCGCCAGCACCAGGGGCGCCAGCACCAGGGGCGCCAGCACCAGGGGCGCCAGCACCAGGGGCGCCAGCACCAGGGGCGCCAGCACCAGGGGCGCCAGCACCAGGGGCGCCAGCACCAGGGGCGCCAGCACCAGGGGCGCCAGCACCAGGGGCGCCAGCACCAGGGGCGCCAGCACCAGGGGCTTTAGCACCAGGGGCGCCAGCACCAGGGGCGCCAGCACCAGGGGCGCCAGCACCAGGGGCGCCAGCACCAGGGGCGCCAGCACCAGGGGCGCCAGCACCAGGGGCGCCAGCACCAGGGGCGCCAGCACCAGGGGCGCCAGCACCAGGGGCGCCAGCACCAGGGGCTTTAGCACCAGGGGCTTTAGCACCAGGGGCGCCAGCACCAGGGGCTTTAGCACCAGGGGCGCCAGCACCAGGGGCGCCAGCACCAGGGGCGCCAGCACCAGGGGCGCCAGCACCAGGGGCTTTAGCACCAGGGGCGCCAGCACCAGGGGCGCCAGCACCAGGGGCGCCAGCACCAGGGGCGCCAGCACCAGGGGCGCCAGCACCAGGGGCGCCAGCACCAGGGGCGCCAGCACCAGGGGCGCCAGCACCAGGGGCGCCAGCACCAGGGGCGCCAGCACCAGGGGCGCCAGCACCAGGGGCGCCAGCACCAGGGGCGCCAGCACCAGGGGCGCCAGCACCAGGGGCGCCAGCACCAGGGGCGCCAGCACCAGGGGCGCCAGCACCAGGGGCGCCAGCACCAGGGGCGCCAGCACCAGGGGCGCCAGCACCAGGGGCGCCAGCACCAGGGGCGCCAGCACCAGGGGCGCCAGCACCAGGGGCGCCAGCACCAGGGGCGCCAGCACCAGGGGCGCCAGCACCAGGGGCGCCAGCACCAGGGGCGCCAGCACCAGGGGCGCCAGCACCAGGGGCGCCAGCACCAGGGGCGCCAGCACCAGGGGCGCCAGCACCAGGGGCGCCAGCACCAGGGGCGCCAGCACCAGGGGCTTTAGCACCAGGGGCTTTAGCACCAGGGGCGCCAGCACCAGGGGCGCCAGCACCAGGGGCGCCAGCACCAGGGGCGCCAGCACCAGGGGCGCCAGCACCAGGGGCGCCAGCACCAGGGGCGCCAGCACCAGGGGCGCCAGCACCAGGGGCGCCAGCACCAGGGGCTTTAGCACCAGGGGCGCCAGCACCAGGGGCGCCAGCACCAGGGGCGCCAGCACCAGGGGCGCCAGCACCAGGGGCGCCAGCACCAGGGGCGCCAGCACCAGGGGCGCCAGCACCAGGGGCGCCAGCACCAGGGGCTTTAGCACCAGGGGCTTTAGCACCAGGGGCGCCAGCACCAGGGGCGCCAGCACCAGGGGCGCCAGCACCAGGGGCTTTAGCAACAGGGGCGCCAGCACCAGGGGCTTTAGCACCAGGGGCGCCAGCACCAGGGGCGCCAGCACCAGGGGCGCCAGCACCAGGGGCGCCAGCACCAGGGGCGCCAGCACCAGGGGCGCCAGCACCAGGGGCGCCAGCACCAGGGGCGCCAGCACCAGGGGCGCCAGCACCAGGGGCGCCAGCACCAGGGGCGCCAGCACCAGGGGCGCCAGCACCAGGGGCGCCAGCACCAGGGGCGCCAGCACCAGGGGCGCCAGCACCAGGGGCGCCAGCACCAGGGGCGCCAGCACCAGGGGCACTTGCCCAAGTTGGACTTTTCGGCTTCAGGGGCCTCATCTAGTCAGAAATACGATTTTGATAAGCTTGGTTTAGTGATCGAGCCAGTCTCTTAACATATGGTTAGCTTAAGCTTATCCCTTTCAAATTTTCGTCTTTTACTATCTATAATCAGGAATAGGCTTCTGACTGTTAGCCCACACTCATGTATTTATGCTACCATTGGTGACTTTCTGAATATCCAGTCAAAATGCCGATAAGATATTAGTTTCTGTACTCCGAACACTAGAAGTCAATGCTTAAGGCTGCGCTTCCACTTTAGCTCGTATTCTGCATCTAAAGTCCATATCTGCATCTACCCAGACGATCGATAATTTTTTGTCACTGACTCACCGCCCCCTTATCCTTCAGTATTATGCACTGCATGGTTACGGCTGGGTACGCATTTATGTATCTGATAACTAAGGCCATCATAAACCAAACCAAGCTTTAGAGGCCTCAAGATAAAGCTTAGAATAAGACAGGCTCACCAAAAATCGGATCCGCGGAATTACCGCTAGCTTTTGCACTGCCGTTGTTGAATGGTTGCTTAAGAACTTTATCAAAACGAATGAAGAAACGTTGGTTCAGGTAGTGCTGCGACGGAAAGATTTTAAGCCATCGTTTGTCTTCAAAGTCTTGTCCTATTATTTTTCGAAATCTTGCTTCAAGGAGCACAAGAAGATGACTGCAATATGAATGCTGACCTATCATATTTCTGGCTTTCCCTGAAAACTTTTCAGCCAGTTGAAAAGAAAAGAAAGACCCTACTGCAATGGGCTGCCGCATACCGTGAAGCTAAGTTCGCTGCATTATCGGAACCAGCAGTGTGCAGCAAGACGTCTGAAACCGAGCCTGTGGCTGGAATGGAGGATGATGTTGAGTAGTTTCCGCAGGACCTCTAAAAACTGTGAGAACAAGGACAACTAAAGCAACATTTATACAGGGCGCGACACTCACGTTTCATGGGAAAAGTTCTGAAGGCTACTTTAGATAAATATTTTTCTGGATACTACCGCTTGGCAATTAACATTTAGTTATATTGTTTATAGATTCTACACGGCTAATCGAACCCTTTGAATAGTTAGAAATGGAGTTTAAGGCACGTAACTACGAGCGTAATTTTAGATAGTAAGCTGGCATACCTTGTTGAATAAAATGGGTTGCCTTAAGAAAGTGAAATTTTAAAAAATTAAGTAAAGCCAAAGCCGCAAATGCTATTATCTTAAAGGGGAATATAAATTTCGAAGGTCCCCGCGAAAAAAGACATTTCCACGTGCATTCCTACAAAAGTGACATTGTTTGGAAAAGTGGCCTTCAAAATATTTTCCATAGATTTTAAGTGTTGCGTCCTTCTACTTTAGTAGTCCATGTGTGAGAAGACAAGAATTACCCTAGGTAGATAGCAAGGTGAGAGCTTGCAGAAAAAAAATATTGGGCTCTTTTGGCAAGAAAAGTATTGCAATTTTTTATCTCTGTGCTCAACGCACAGTCTATGCAATCGAAGAGCTTAAAAATTAGAGCACTTACCTATAATCATCAGAAAACTTTAACTAAATATCGAGAAAATTTATTTTAAATGACGAAGTTCAACCAAATTTATTGACCTCCATGCAGTTTACTACTTATAGCAGCAGGTTACCTAGCAGCACCAAAACTATTTTCAAACGGAGTTCATAAGTTTACTTTAACTTTGCACTTTTTTAGTCCAGGAGCTTATGCACCTTGTGAGGATTTTTAGCTTCCCATCCTAGTTGGCTCTCAAATGCTAAGTATATTTACCAGGATTTCGAAATCAAGCATTTCAAGAGATTGTTTCCAGCGACGCGCAGTTCGAATGGACGCTGGCAGAGCCTTGGACTACAAGCGATGTTGTGACTGACTAAATGTCACTGGAATCTACGACAGAATGAAACTCCAACAAAGGAATATTTTCTGCTGGCTAAAAGTTGACAGAAGCCATGGCCATTAGGCCAAGTGATCAGAAACAACTTCGGCATTGCCTACATATATTTAGAGGGATAGCGACGTTTGCCAGCCGACATTTGCCAGCCGACGTTTGCCAGCCGACGTTTGCCAGCGGTACATTTGCCAGCCGAAGTTTTCCTGCCGGACGTTTGCCTGCGGCACGTTTGCCAGACGACGTTTGCCTGCCGGAAGTTTGCCAGCTAAAATTTGCTAATCAATATAAAGCCAGTCAGTGAAAAACTTGATACTGAAATATTCCCAGTTTAGTCGTCTGGCAAACGTCGGCTGGCAAACGTCCCGCAGGCAAATGTTCGACAGGCAAACTTCGGCTGGCAAACGTCCCGCTGGCAAACGTCCCGCAGGCAAATGTCCGGCAGGCAAACTTCGGCTGGCAAACGTCCCGCAGGCAAATGTTCGACAGGCAAACTTCGGCTGGCAAACGTCCCGCTGGCAAACGTCCCGCAGGCAAATGTCCGGCAGGCAAACTTCGGCTGGCAAACGTCCCGCTGGCAAACGTCCCGCAGGCAAATGTCCGGCAGGCAAACGTCGGCTGGCAAACGTCGGCTGGTAAATGTCGGCTGGCAAACGTCCCACAGGCAAACCTCGGCTGGCAAACGTCCGCAGGCAAACGTCGGCTGCCAAACGTCGGCTGGCAAACGTCCCACAGGCAAACCTCGGCTGGCAAACGTCCCGCAGGCAAACGTCGGCTGCCAAACGTCGGCTGGCAAACGTCCCGCAGGCAAACGTCGCTTTCCTTCTAAATACATGTAGGCAATGCCGAAGTTGTTTCTGATCACTTGGCCTAATGGCCATGGCTTTTGTCAACTTTTGCCAGCAAACGTCGGCTGGCAAACGTCGGCTGGCAAATGTCGGCTGGCAAACGTCCCGCTGGCAAACGTCGGCTGGCAAACGTCGGCTGGCAAATGTCGGCTGGCAAACGTCCCGCAGGCAGACGTCGTAGACCCTTATATAGGTTAGCTCGTATTTTTAGTAAAATTTGGGTTGATGGTGGAGTCCCTTTCAAGTAATTTGAAGAATTGATTCAGAGACTACATCGTATCAGGTCGTATCAGGTTGATTTTATACATGTATATAGCCACGCCGCGTGCATGCAAATGCGGTGGAACTCAGCCACAATCGATTTAAGCGATCGATCTGACCTGCTTATCTAACTAATAAGCCTTTAAATGTTAAATTTTGGACTTTAGAAATGCACAGAGACTACACTTGGCCTTGAAGGCACGTGTTTTGTGAGTGCACTTGCGAGAGAGGGAAAGAGAGGACTTGGAGGGACAGACAGGGCGTCACCCTGTCTCGTCCTAGCCGCGGTCTGCAGGCCGAACTATAAATGAATAAACTATATGGAGAGAAGATTTTCTCCACTTCTGCTCCCTGCAGATGTAACACATCATTTCCGGTGGCTTCTGAAGGCCTCTCACCAACTTGAATGCCTGCTACCCTTCTGTCACGATCGACAGAGGCCTTAAATCAACAGAGACAAGGCTTTGTAATTTACAGTGTACTGTGGCTCACAGTTGGTCCAAACCAAACAGCAATAGCAAAGAGAGATCTTTTCTTTAGATAGTCAATATATTTATAGTCCATCCTGCGGACCGTCAAGGATTAGCTCTCCGAATGAGATTGAGAACAGACTCAGGGATCTGTGTACATGTTTTTTATTTTCAGCCTTTATATTGTTATTGAATGCGTGTGCCGCACAGGTTTAAACTGGTTAGCAACAAAGGAACCCGAACGGAGGAAATATTGATTAAAAATGAGTGACAGCGTTGCAGAAAAGTACTCAGAAGAATAATGAAAAATTTAGGTGGCGAACTAAGGTAAACCAAATAAATTTGCTAATTTAACGATGAAGGGCTACATAAACGAGCAAACGTCAATACGGCTCGTACTTGGCCTTGATAAATGACCCAACATGTATTCGATGAATTAACTTCAAAGTGACAAACAAGTACTCGTATGGAGTAAAATGGCTTTAAAGACTCAAAATCAACCTGACTCAATCGACTTCTTCACAGACTCGATCAATCTTTTCAGAAGCTTTTTTGAAACTCCAGCTGGATATACGTAAAATAGTTGGAAACGACAAAGAAGACAGGATTCTAGGTATAGGCTTCATCAGCAACTGTCATACCGTTTTGTCTTTACAACAGCAACAACAAAAATGCGCAGTTAGCATCACAGGGCGCGTCTAAGGTCGGCGCGTCTAAGGTGGCGAACGAACGCCAACGCCGGCCGAATCCGGGCCGCCAGCGTCAGCCAGCTAGCAGTCGACGAAAAGCCGAGAGCGCGCCTGTCCCCGCCGGTAGGGTGCCTGCAGTGTCGGCAGCAGCATCTCCTGCACAGGTAGTGGGCAGTATGTCTCGGCGCGGATGATATGGCCTGCCAGCTGGAGTCACCGACGGCGCAGCAGGTCGCTTGGACGGAGCAGACCGGCCGGTTTTACAATGCTGCGTTGGTCACTCGCTCGTAGCCGATCTTGAAGACGTCCGCATCCAGGTTTCAGTGTTGTACAACAGGGCGGTTTCAACCACCGTCTGGAACAACGCCGCCCTCTAGCGGTCAGGTGGCCTCGGATTGCAGAACTGCCCTCGCAGAACGGAAGGCAGCCCAGGCAAGCCAGGAACCAGACCGCCGAGGCAGACAAACTGCTGACAACACGAGAGCTCCGCCACCTGTCCATCAGCGCATCGGTACAAAATCACAGCCTCGATGTCGTCCGGCACGCAGAGCACGACATTTTTCTGCATGTTGACCACCAGGCCGACACCACCAGGTCGACCGCAACTAGTAGCTTGTCCAGTTGTCGCTGGGTGCCCTCGACAGTTGAGGACAGCAGGGTGAGATCGTCGACGTAGCCAAGCACGCTGAGCTATCTCTCCGGTTGACGTTGACCCACGCACCGCCGCAACAGAAAGCCGTCGTCGTTGGTAGGAAGAGCGATCCACACAACATCCAGTCAAGCACCAGAACGAATAGAACGGCGCAAGTGTATCTCCGAAGAGTACCCCGGAGGATGTCTCAAAGAAGTCCGATTTTTGTCTCAAAGAAGTTCGATAGGCCGTCCGGTGTTGAAACAGCAGCTTTCGTATCGTAGTACATCGCCATGATGGCGGAAATCAGCTGCTCTGGCACGTTGTATGCACGGAGCACCTTTGGAAGCACGGACCTGACGACCGAGTCGAACGCCTTCTTGAAATCTATGAAGAAGACAATCGGGATCAAGCTCAATTAAATTTAGACACGTGGCCTCAGGAGCTGCGAGCACTGATTGACCGAATCCAGCCTCCGCCACAGCCGAGGCAGCAGCAGCAGCAGAGACCATCCCAGCCGTCTTTTCGCTCTCCTTCGCAGCATGAGGCGCTGGCGGGGATTAGGGATTGGGATGCTTTCTACTCAACACAACATCAAGGAAGTTGGCGGTCAGCAATGGGTCAGCGCAGGGCTGCGCCATCTGCTGCTGAAGGTGGGGACGCTCTTGACTCACCACAACAGCAATGAAGTCGGCCGCCGGCAACATCAGGTCAGCAGAAGGACAAAATTCGCGACACAGAGAAGTCAGAGGGCCAGCAGAGCTCTAAAAGCAACGGATTTGAGTATCTCCCTGAAGACGAAGGATAAGCAATGCTTTAAAATGACTGTCTTTGCTGAATTTTTCCTGACTACTAAACTTGTACTTCCCCAAACTTCAGCGAATGAGTATTCAGTAAAGCCACTAATTCAAAATCAGGCGTCCAATTTAAGGTAGCTAGCTAATCGTTAGCTGCAGCTTAAGGGCAGCGCAGCTTTGTCTTAATAAAATTCAATAAAACACTGATTAATGACATCAACCAATACCTAACCAAAATGTACTTAGGACTTGATCAGACCCGGATCTCCCACTGTATTCTATCAATCTGGTCGTTCTATATTCGTGCGTTGGATTAAATTTGGCATACAAAGTGAACAAAAGGCCAAGAAAAGCAAAATTCAATTGGGCCTGGCCATAGACTGCTGACACGTATTTATTCCCCAATTGGGCCCGGCCATAGACTGCAGACACGTATTTATTCCCCACTTGGGCCCGGCCATAGACTGCAGACACGTATTTATTCCCCACTTGGGCCCGGCCATAGACTGCTGACACGTATTTATTCCCCACTTGGGCCCGGCCATAGACTGCAGACACGTATTTATTCCCCACTTGGGCGCAGCCATAGACCACACAGAAGTATTTTTGCCTAGCGCAATAAACCTCCAATGCTTAAATAATATTTTACTTTTTTAACAGCTTTTTATCGGCTAGTCTATATTTACAAATATATATTTGTGATGCAATATTACGTAATAACCTTCAGTCCTCCACTATGTAGCAAGCGCCGCACAGTCTGTACTTAAATTTTTAGTTTTTTAGATTTTTAGATTTTTAAAAAGTTGTATTAAAGCACGAAAAAGTTACAATCTGGTTTTATTTTTTGAGTCTCCGGTTTACAGTTTGTACTTTTTTCGAAACTTTCGCTAGTCAAGCCAGTTTGTGGCAGTTTTTTAAAACCGTTGAAATTTGTTTTGATTTTTCCAGTCTGGTTTACAGTTTGTTTTTTTCTCGCGGTAGGTTTGTCAGTCAAGCCGTTTTTGGCAATCACTAACAATTAATTACGAGTAATCCATAACTGTGAAATATCCTTTAACTCACTCCAAGCTTTAGCCCTTATTTATGGACTAATAGGTGTCAGGGTTAATAAGTGTTGCCTAACTGATTATGGCTGTGGATAATTTTATGCTACTATTATTATTATTATTATTTTGCTCGTATTATATCATAACTACTATTTCATGTCTAGTCAGTTATCCTCAAGATTTTAATATGCATACTAATTATTCATATAAACTAATATATCGATATATGAGGTTACCGCTATCCCCATCCGGATATGCCTGTCTCTGTCTACCTGTGTCGCAACGCTTATTGCGCAGCAGCCGAAAAAGCACTTCAACATACAGAGTCTAATATTGACGTCTTGAATTTTACTTTTAAAGCGACAGTATTAGTGTAAACCTCTAGACGAAGAATAAAAAATGCCTTAGTTAGAGATTGTGTTTGCTGAATTTTTACTGTCTACTAAAATTTTACTTGCACTTTAGGTTATTCGCCTAAATCTGTGGAATAGCTTCCCAAAATCTAAGCGAATGATTATCCAGTTAAGCCACTAAGTAATAATTCAGACGTCAAATTACAATAGCTAACTTTTTGGCAGTTTTTAAAACCGTTGAAATCTGTTTTGATTTTTCCGGGCTTTGGTTTGGTTTGCAGTTCATTGATTTTTTCGGTACTTTTGCAATTCTATAGCCAGTTTATGTTAGTTTTAAAACAGTTAAAATCTGTTTTCATTTTTCGAGTCTCTGCTTTACAGTTTTCCTTTTTCGGTACTTTTGCAATTCTAGCCAGTGTTTATGGCAGTTTTTAAACACTGCAGTTGAAATTTGTTTTTAGCGCGTATTTTTAGTCTCTGGTTTACAGTTTGTTTTTTTCTCGCGGTAGGTTTGTTAGTCAAGCCATTTTTTGGCAGTTAGCTATTACCGGTTTATTAACCATAACTCATAACTGCAATATCCTGTGAACTCCCTCCACGCTTTAGCCCTTATGTATGCACTAATAGGTGGGCAGGGTTAATAAGTGTTGCTTCACTGATTATGGCTGTGGATAATTTTTGGCTACTAATATTTTTATCATCATATTAATTATAAACTAATATATCGATATAAGATTAACGCTATCCCCATCTGGATATGTCTACCTGTGTCGCAACGCTTATTGCGCAGCCGAAAAAAGCTTCAACAGAGTCTAATATTGATGTCTTGAATATTACTTTTTAAGCAACAGTATTACTGTTGGTAGTACTACAGTAGCAGTAGTACTTCGCCCCTTCAACTGCACACACTTGTGCTTGCTGACCAACGTCAGCAAATGCATTCTGTTGGAATGAGGTCCTTCCCAGCTGCTTCACAAGGATGTAGTGAATGTGTCGTCAGTGGAATGTCCATGCAAGATGTCTTCGAGCTATCGTAGATTCTCACTTTAAGATTTGCATCCAGTGCCTGTTCAACACGACGATGTCCTCTTGGTTCCATTGTCTCATAGCTCGTATTGGGACTATATAAATATCGGATTTTGAGCTCTATATCTTACAATTTCTCGTGCCAGATTCGCGCCAGTCGCCACAGCCTGATGAGCAGTGATGAATTGAGTTAGAAGCTGCTGACGAGACTATGGATGTGCCATCATTTGATTTTGCCCACAGATACTAGAAGAACAACAATTGTTCTAGTATCTGTGATTTTGCCTATGAATTGGCCTTGTTTGTTCTGATGTTCAATCTGTCTCGTGCCGCGGTGGAGTACTTGCTTCGACTTCTTATTCGAATGGGTGTCAATGTTCCACCGTCTTTTTACCTATTGATGAAAGAAAGTAGGCAGTGTACGTGGCCCCTGTAGTGTCGCTATACCTGCGATGGTACTTTTTCTTACATGCATGTCCATTCGATAGCACATCAAGTTTTAGATAAATCGTTGCTTTGCCTTAACGCACTGCGTGTTAAATCATCTGCCATTGCCATTGATGCCCTTATTAATATCGACGGATTGCCTCTTTGCAAGAGCATGCAGTTCTGCGTCTCTTCGGCCCATGCTAATCCAGTTTGAAAGCTCTCATATTTCCTCTTGCTTTGTTCTATGCGTTTGCTAAGCCAAAGGTCGATGAGTATCTGCATGTTCAGGCAGACTAGGTTTGAGTATAACGGTACGCTTTTTAAGCTCCGTCATCAAACGTTCTTTTGCGATGCTCCTGCGCGTGCTTTTATACAATATATCGCTGTTCATACCTCTGCTAACGGTGTGACTATTGCCGAGTCATCGCCAAGAAAGAAAACAGTCGGATGCATGGTTTTCCCTGTGTCCGTTTCTGCATCTAGAGAGGATGCTAAAAAAGAAGAAAATAACCAGTAAAGATTGTCGCCGCTTTGTAGCATTGCATCCCTGTTGACTGATTTCCCAGTAGACTATCAGCATTGCGTTTGTCTTGGAATTTTTAGGCATCTGTGCCAGTTTCATTTTCAAAGAGTAAAGTCCTTTCGTCTTCGTTGTCGTATTTCCAGTGCTCAGCTAACTGCATTTTCTGACAGCATCGCTGCTTGCAGTAAGTATTTTCCCTGTGAGTTCCATGCGCTCCGAGGCGATGGGACAAGGAGCTGAGCAACTATAAAGGAACTGAATTTCGCTCTCTCATTCTTTACTGTGGCCCTTGTCTGTCCATGGTCCTATACTTGCCTGCCGATACTTTGAGCCTTTTCTCCTTCTACACTTTGCCTTTTTTGTCTTTACTTCCCATCAACTTAATCACTTGCACCAGCAGGCAGCCAGTGCCATTCAGTTGTTTGTTTTTCAGGCACGTGAGCTGTCTGGTTCTAGCTCAATTTTCTACAATTTTCATATTCTTTTGTATCTTTTTGCATGACTTTGTCAAGCGTTATGGCCCCTTGGACAGTTTTTTTTTACTTTTTTGCTTTGTGAACTACCTGGTTAGTTTGAAGTGAAGACTCGGGCAAGTTCGAGGCATCTTCAGTCATGCAGTTGTGTCGGTAGGGATGCTGTGGCACTCAGAGAGTTGCATTCAGATAAGCGTAATCAGTGGGAATTTTCCTATAAGACCTCTGCACCAGACAACTGCGCTATTGTAAATGGCATGTACGTTTTGATTGATTTCATTAATGGTGATGGAACTGTCACTGGATCATCTCTCTTGTATTTCAGCGGGACTTGTATGTTTACCCGCATAGCTCTCGTATCCTTAATATTGGCGTTTACGCACTTTCGCGGTCCAGAATTACGGGTGTACCACAGGGAAAGGCTATTACTTTTTCGAAGTTAGCCAGAAATTTTCTTCAGGAGGGATAGGCCGTCCCTACGTAGAACTTTTCTTCAGGAGGGATAGGCCGCCCCTACATAGAACTTTTCTTCAGGAGGGATAGGCCGCCCCTACATAGAAATTTTCTTCAGGAGGGATAGGCCGCCCCTACATAGAAATTTTCTTCAGGAGGGATAGGCCGCCCCTACATAGAAATTTTCTTCAGGAGGGATAGGCCGCCCCTACATAGAAATTTTCTTCAGGAGGGATAGGCCGTCCCTACGTAGAAATTTTCTTCAGAGAGAATAAGCCACCTCTATGGAGAAAAACAGACTTCAAAAAACATTTTTAGACTTTTCGGGAGGTGCAACGCCCGGATAGCCCCCTCTCTGTCGGGCTTGATGTTTCCTGTTTCTTTCTTCGGGTGGGTTTCACAACCGCTAAACTTCACAACCGCTAAATCATCTACTTTCAGTTAGCGCTAAGTTTCATAAACGCGAAAATTCACAACAGCTAAATTTTTTCCAGTCACTTTCACAAACGCGAAACTTCACAACCGCGAAACTTCACAAACGCGAAACTTCACAACCGCTAAATGTCATCTACTTTCGCAACCGCGAAACTTCACAAACGCTAAAATTTTTGCACTTACTTTCACATACAACAGTCTTTTTAGCGGTTGTGAAGTTTAGCGTTTGTGAAGTTTAGTGTTTTGAAGTTTCGCGGTTGTGAAAGTAGGTGATTTAGCGGTTGTGAAATTTCGCGTTTGCGAAAGCAACCTCTTTCTTCTAGTAATCTTTTGGCATTGTTCTGCGAATCTTCAAATTGTTTATATAGTGCCTTGCGTTGGAAATTGTATTGGTAAAGTTGATATTACGACTGGCGACTCGTATAAACCACGCGTCGTACCCTATGGTTTTCAATGCACTGGATTCAAATAATTCAACCAATCGTGAAAAATCAGGGGCACCTGATTGATACAGTTTTGAGGACAAATTGTTTTTCTTTTTTTTAAATTATCGAGTTTTCTTTTCTTCTAGTAGTAAAAGTAGAAAGTAGAGAGAGCGATTCAGTTGTACGATATAAAATTGGTTTTTAATGCAGTATAAAACCCAAGGAGCTGCAGCTAGGGAAAGCAGCAATTGCTGTATGATGCACTTAAAAGCAGGCGGCTCGAGGCCGGCGCGAGCGCTACTAGCGCGATTGGAAAGCGGCTAGGCTTCGGCCCGTCTGCGATTTTCTGCTACACGTAGCGAGCGGCCCAGCAGCATTCCTCGGCGCATGCCGCCCGCAGCTGCCACGCCAACCGCTACGTAGTATGCTACCGTATGGCGTCTGCTTCTCCACAGCCCCACAATGGCATACCTCAACCATTGTGGGCTGGCCCGCGCTAGCGGGAGCCCACCCCACCGTGGGGCGGACCGCGCTGGAGGGTTATTCTTAGCGTGGGATGGACTCCGCTAGCTGGCGGCCATAAACTGCATCTGTCTCTGTGTCGCGGAGGTGGGCGGGTGTCTTTTGGAGGGGCTTTTATGTTTGCCCCGAGCAGCTCAGGCCCGGCTGCTTAGTTTCGCTCTTTAACACGCAATTTTTTGCTTCGCTTTTATTTGTCCTTTTTATTCACCAAACCTATCGAAATTGAGAGCAATAAATATATTCGATTTATCACTGGATAACCTCCTTCCTGTCCTTCCTCGGCGTCGTTCGCTAAAAGTACGTTACTGCAATTGGGAAGAAAAAAGTGTTACCTATCCCCCTTTTCCAGTGTTCTTTTCCGAAAATTTTTCTACAATATAGTCATGTTGTAAATTTCAGGCTACGAGCTTGCTAGGTTCCTGGCTAGGTTTCAGTCACTAGCAGCTCAGAATTCAGAGACGATTGCACTCGGATTATCGACTACTCGGTCGCTGAGACCTGCTGAATGGCCGGTGTCGAGTGTCACTCAGGCTGGTTGCCTGAAGTCAATTGCGACAGTCGAGAGATCGAGAGAATTTTGCAAGAGCTACAAAATACAAACAATACATGGATGAAAGGTTTCTGCCAGCTTGCTATAGCCCACCTGTACACTCTACCTGGCTTCTGTAATTTGACTGAAGCATGGAAGGCTCTGAATTCCGCCAGTCAGCCAGACGAAGAGGTAGAACATAACTTATTTAACCTACCGACCATTGACATTCGATTTCTTGCCACAGCAATGAAACTAAGGCTTGAGAAAATGCAGTTAGGACACCCATCTAAGCACGAAGATTTAAAGAATGAATTAACGACTTTATGGGCAGCTCAGGATGAGTCGGTGAAGGCAACTTGCTTGGTTGCCAAAGGCTGGACGATGCACTGGTTTGCAGTCGGACCGCAGCGAGACGAAGTTTTGAAATTGTGCCACAAAGCATTAAAGGATGCTCAAGAAAAATTAGCCACTATACCTGATGATGCTGGTCAATTGAGGCATGTCAAATTTCTCTGTCTGTTTGAGCTGGCTTGTACTTACTTCCAACAGCGAGATGATCACCATAAAATTCTTCAGGAAGAGCTTGACCTGTGGACTACTACCAAAATGTTATATGATGAAAACAAATGGAATCACCCGCTGTTTGAGCTTGACTTTTACAGGGCCGTCGCTTCCATTCCGAAACACTTTGATGACTGCAGAACTTTCGCCGATGAGAAGTATTGTGAAATCATGAATAAGTCTAGCTTGTTGAATCAACTCTTTGAAGCTTATTGCGCTCTTCCGGAAATCTACGACGTGCTGAAGAAACAAAAAAATGGCAAAGATCTGGCAGAGGATTTTAGAACTAAAATAGGTAAATTGCTGGAAGAGGGAACCAATTTCAACGAATGCGCGATGCATAAAAGATTTTTGCGTCGAAGAATCGAGTCAACTGAATCAAAGACTGCAATCGACTTGCTCAAAAGTGAAGAGAACAAATGGAAGAACGAGTACTGGTTTGCCAATAGACTCATCATGCTAGAAATATTGGTAGATTATTCACTGGTTGAAGATTTCATGCAACGGTTCGAGTCTCTCTGTACAAACTTTCCATTAATGGCACCGGAAATGCGCTTAGAAAAAGGCATATTTCTGTTGAAGTGCGGCAGCGTCGAAGAAGGAATGCACAGCCTCACCTGGGCAATGAATGACTATCTGCATCCTCCGCTAAACTTTAAGCCTTACTACTCTAGCAAGCTAAAGGATGTAGAGTCGTTCTTGAAGGATTCTGAGCGTGATTTGTATCTGATTTGGATTGAAAGTCAGTTTAAAACTGATTTTAAGACTTATCACTTCGATGACTCCATTCGAAAGTACCGGACTGAGCTCACAAGGAAAGATCTGACGAACAAACATCGCCATTTCATCAGTGAGCACATCGGAAGGCTGCTGATGAAGAAGTCGCAATTTGAAGAGGCGGAGCAAAAGTTCAAGTCTCTGCCTGACGCACTTGAGCACAAAAACGCAATGATTGCTGACTCCCTCTTGTGTCAGGCAGAGAGCTTGTCGAGCGGTGATGACGTCACAGAAGTATGCAAGGCCAAGCTACAGGAGTATAAAGCACAGCCAGATAATGCAGTTCACACAACCAGCATCGGGATGCGGCTGTACCTGCTGAACGAGTGTGCAAAGCTAGGCTGCAGAGACGCCATTCATGAGGCTCTGCTTCTGCTGGAGGACATCCGGAAGCAGAGTGGCGGAGGTCACTTGTTGCAGCCAGCTCCAAACCATTTGTTCCTGCACAGCAGTCGCGTCTACGTGTTCTGCTCCCGGCTGCTTCAGCTGAGAGAGCAGGGCTTCCATATCGAGCGAAGAAAAAGCTTTTTGGACTCTGGCGGTGACCAGATGGGTGACATGCTGGACAAAGTAGAGCAAATCTTGGCCACTGAGTTGTATCCAAGAAGAATTCGACTGAAAATGACACAGCTGGGCTTGAAGTATGAATCAGTAGAGGAAATGCTTCAGAGTCCCGAGGCTGAGCGCAGCATTTGGCACACGCTGGAGGAGTCCCGAAAAGCACTCGATAGCTTCTGGACTCAATTCGTCTCTAAAGTAGAGAAGCAGGAAGCTGTCTCTGAGTCGAAGAATGTTCCCAGATATTACCCATTTGCCCGCCGTGATTCGAAAAGCAGCACTGAAAGCTTTTCAAACCTTTTCAAAAACAATTGGAGCGATCAAGCAAAACTGTTTACTTCACTACTTCAAAGCATGAAAAGCACTGTTGATTGCCTCACCCAGGCTGAAGAGAATGGAGTTGAACTTGATGCATGCGTGAGTTCTCTGGAAAATATTAAAAAAGCTAGGTTAAAAGATGAAGTATCAGATGATCAGCTAAACGATTTCAAACAGCAGCTGGAGAAGCTCAAGAAATTTCGCAACACTGCAAAAAGTTCCGCAAGTAGTAGTCAGTCAAAGCAAACAGTCTCAATCGACAAGCTTAGAAAGTCAAGTGAGAAATTTATCAAAATGCTACAGAAACCATTCCCTCTCGCGTTTCGAGCGAATGACGAAGTCTGTGATTGGATGATCCGGAAGGAAGAAGCCATTGATTCCAACCACGGTTGTTGGCACGTACACTGGTGCAATGAAGTCAACTCAGTAAGCACGATGAGCAGGTTAATCTTGCCAGATTCAACCAAGAAATCAAAGAAAGATTTGATCAGAAGAAGAGTGGGCCAATTGATGTTCTGGCTTTGGCTCATTGCGCTGCGGAATTCGCTGAAGATGCCAGGCTCGTTCTAGAAGAGTACACGGTAAGTTTTTCTTAATTCCTTTTTTAAGAATCAAGAGAAACTATTTTTAATTGGACATTTTAAAATGGAGATCATCGAACAAAGATTATTCAAATGCTGTTTTCAAGCTCTTTTCGATAGTGTAGCAGGTGTAATTTTACTTATTTGTTCGATCTCGCAATTTCCACTAAATACCACCAAGTTGTAGCAGATTTATTTGTTCTGCCTAATTGAATCCCCCGTTTGTCACTAAGTTATGACTCTTTCCTAGGAAATTTCCTGGTTCACTAGATTTCTTTGAAATCTCGTGGTAGCGATGAGTGCCCGAGCGGTAAGACACTGTTCTAAATTGCTAAATTAAATCCAAAATTACAGCGTTCCCGGGGATCAAGGGTGTCCAGCGGCAAGCCTTAATACCTAATATTTGTCTGTCTTCTAATGCCTAATAATTTAATGAATCTTATGACCTTCTTAATACCCCTTGAACCTGTACGGCTTTATCTCTACTTCTGGGTCTGTACGACCTTTATTGCCTGTACGGCCTTTTCCCTACTTCTGGTATAAGAAATGAATAAGCAAAGATCATCTCTCAGCAAAAATTTCCTTTATCAAAAGAGGTAAGCTAGGAAGGAACAAACTAGAGCTTGTTATGTTATGTTATAAGAAACGAGACCAAATGGCTTGCTAAGTTGTGTCGACAGCTCTTGACTCAATCGATAAGTAAGCGAGGTCTTTTATTAGTTAATTTGCAAGTACGTACATTTAGAAAGTACAGTGCATCGCGTATATGTACATAGAGCGCTCAATGCTAACACAACACCTCCCTACCATAGAATGGGAAATATAAAAATATTCGAAAGAAAAAAAACCTTATTCGATCACGACATCTAACAAAAACGATTAAAACTAACGAAGCAATCGATAATAATCGTCGAACTTGAAAAACAAGATTAGGGGAATAAAAAAACAAAAATCTAAATTCTTAAATCAAAATACTTCATCTTAAGCTTTACGAGTTATTAAGCAAAAATCAATTAAACCTTTTAGTTAAATCAAAGACTGGCATTTACATTTATACTTATTTAAAAACTGTCCTGATACCTCATCGGCTTCTTGATGAGTCGCCACTTGGCTGTGCGATATTCGATCTGATCAGATGCAGAGGCCGGCTGCGCTGAGGCCGGCTGCGCTGAGGCCGGCTGCGCTGAGGCCGGCTGCGCTGATTCGTCGAGATTTTGATGTACATCTAGTTCTTGGTGATATTCGTCAAAAGGAACTCCAATTTTCCGTAGTCTGAGAAATCGTCTGTTCCGTCTGAGAAGCTGACCTGTCTCCGTGCGGACGAAAAAAGATCTTCTGGAGTCGCCCACCTCACTGTCGACCTCAGCCGCCATCCAGTCTCGGCGACCACGCTGAAGCCACACAGGGTCGCCAACGTTCAGTTGATGAAGCGGGCGAGCACCACGATTGTAAAGTTGTGCCGCTCGGTTGCGCTGATTCTCGAAAGCCTCAATACTAGCTTGAATGTGGGTCTCTTTAGGACGAAGATCTTGGAAAGTCGCTGGCAGATCACACCGCAGTTTTCTTCCGAATGCCATCTCAGCAGGACTCGGAAAGCCGCTTCCAATCGGTGTGTTTCGATAGTGCAACATGGCCATTTCAAAGCTTTGCCCAGTCTCGTGGCACTTCTTGATCATGTTCTTGGCTGTCTGCACGTACCGCTCGGCTTTCCCATTAGACTGCGGGTAGGTCGGACTGGAGGTCCTGTGCTTTACTTTAAAGATCGATAGCATTAGCTGGAACTCGCGAGACGTGAATTGTGGACCACCATCACTGATGAATTTCTCCGGGACTCCCAAGTTCTGAAAGTGCTCGCGGAGAATTTGCACGACAGCTGATGTCGTGGTTGACCGCAGTCGGTTAATGCTCATCCAGTGACTGTAGAAGTCTACGTAGAGCAAATAGGTTGCACCAGAGAACTAAAAAAGATCCGCTGAGCATACTTGAAACGGAAAATCCGGGAATAACCACCGACATTAGTGTCTCCTTTGACTGTGTCTTCATGTTTTTTTGACACGACTCACATTGACCTACTGTGCGCTCGATGCAGTTGCGCATGCCAGGCCAATAAAAATAATCTTTCGCCTTTAGGTCCATTTTGACTATGCCTGGATGGCCGGCGTGTAAAATGTTGAGAACGCTTTTTCTTGAGTTTCCTATGGGTACGTAGATTCGATATTTAAGACAGAGCAGGCCTGCTACCTCGGTCAGATCATGCCGAACGTCCCAGAAAACCTTTAAGTCTTCAGACAGGCTCGATCGACGCTCCGGCCACCCATCTCGGATCACATCCAGCAGCCGCATGCTTGTCGCATCCGATGATGTTTCAGTGCGTATCATGTCGAGAATTTCAGCGTCACCACTGAAGCAGCGCTCCACTGAAAGGACCTGCCATCTAGAGCTTCTTGAAGCTGCACTGCCAAGTAGTCCGTCGGCCCGTATGCTCGGCTCAGAGTGTCGGCCACGTACAACTCCTTTCCTGGTGTGTACTTGACCCGGGTGTCATACGGTTGCAGCTGTAATAATAGGCGCTGAATTCTGGGAGTAGTGTCACAGAGCGCCTTTTTGAAGATTGCTTCCAGTGGCTTATGATCACTCTGTTCTTGAACTGTGCGGCCCCACAGGTATCGATGAAACTTTTTGCAGCCGTATAAAATAGCTAGCAGTTCTTTTTCGATTTGTGCGTATGCTTTTTGAGCGTCTGTCATGGCTGACGAGGCAAAATCTACCGGTCGGTCGTCTTGAAGTAGAACAGCTCCGATGCCACTCTTGCTTGCATCCACTGAGACAACCACCGGCTTGCTGACATCAAATGTTGCTAGAACGCGCTCAGAGCAGAGTTCAGTGATGATGGAGTCGTACGCCTTGTCATGCTGGTTCAGCCAGCTCCACATAACGTCCTTTTTTAGTAGATGTCGCAGTGGCTCTGCAGTCGAAGAAAGGTGTGGGCAGAACTTAGCAAGATACGTAGCAAGAAGCAAGAACTTAGCAAGATAAGATACGTAAAAATCGTCTCAGCTGTTCTCGCTTAGCTGTTATGCTCTCAAAATCATTCGGCCGAGTCATTTCTTTGATTGCCTTAACTTTTCCTGGGTCTGCTCTTAAACCCATTCGATCCAAGGATATCGCCTAAGTAGTTCAGCTCTGTTAAGCCAACTCTCATCTTCAGTGGGTTCAATGTGACATTTGCACGGCTGCACTGCTCAAGAAGGTCACGGACGGCTTGATCATGCTCTTCGACAGTTTGACCCCACACGATAATATCGTCGAAAAAATTCTTAGCATTTTTAAGTGATTTGTGACATTTTCCTCCATACGCTTCTGGAACACCTCGGGAATTGAGCTGAGTCCATACGGAAGACGTTTCCAGCGGTAACGGCCACACGGTGTGTGAAAAGTGGTCAGAAACGAGCTTTATTTGTCCAGCTTGAGTTGATGAAAACTCTCATTTGCGTCAAATGAGCTGTACATTACAGCTCCAGCTGTTGCTATTCGAACCTCCGCTGTCGGTATCGGGTGGTATTCTCTAATTATGAATAGGTTCAGATAGGTCGGGTCGAGACACAGTCTCATTGATCCATCCTTTTTCCATACTATGGCGACATTCGAGACCCATTGTGTTGGCTCATCAACCCGAACGATGGTGCCATCTTTCTCTAGTCATTCAAGCTCGCACTTTAGAGGCTGGTATGCTGCAAATGGCACCTTTCGAGGTGGCTGAACCTTTGGAACAGCGCTATCGCTTAGCCGAATCGTATAAGGTTGACTCATACAGCCTACACCGTTAAAAACTTTGGCGTAACTAGTTTTCAGTTGGCCTGGAGTGAGCTGTGATGGCTTTGTGACCTTAGCGAAAGTCTTTGGACTTTGTTGGATACTAAATAACTTTTTGATTAATTCTAGGTCTTTCAGTGCAGACTTGTAGCCAATTATTGGCGTCGAGTTCTCGCCTACTACCACTAGCTGAATTCGGAGATTCTTTTTGCAGGGTGATAACACAGTCAAGTGTGTGACACCTACATCATCCAGCTGCTGCTTATTGTACGTCATCAGTGTCCATGAGGTTGGCTCGATCTGAGCCTTTGGAGCCAGCTGAGTTAGGTGCCTCAATGGTATGACGTTGACGTCTGCCCCTGTGTCGACCTTGAACAGCAGCTTTCTGCCAGTCTCTTTAACAGTCAAACTCACCATCATTGGGGAATTGCTAGTTGGTGGATTATCCTGGCCGCAGTTTGGCTTCTCCAGCGTCATGATCGATGCCGACATAGGAACTAGAGACTCGTCTTCTTCAACCAGCTCATTAATCTTCTTGGACGAGCGGCACATTCATTCTTTCGACCACAGGTGCTGCATTGCTTTCCATAGGCCGGACACTTGCGTCGTTCGTGTTGGTAACCACAGTAACCGCAGCTGCGTCCCGGTGGCTTGAATTGGCTGGCTGACCTTGAACCGCGTCCACTGATGAAGATGTCGCACTGAGTGGAATTCGACTTGGCTTTGCTAAGGCTCGAGCTTGTCGCTTTGATGTCTCAGAAGCTCGTCCGATTTGAATCGCACGGTCCAGTGTGAGCTTTTCCTCCCTCAACAGTCTTTTTCGAAGTGCTGGGTCGTTGCTCCCGATGACAATTTAGTCTCTAATGACGCTGTTGACGATATTCTCCCGATTTGCTGGCTTTTCGTAGTTGCATCGTTTTATTAACTGACGCAGAGAGCTAACAAACTGATGGAATTCCTCTGCATCACCTTGGACTCTAGTCCTGAAATGATAGCGCTCAAATGTCTCCTTAGAGTTTGGCTCACAATATTCTTGAAATTTTGCGACTACCTGCTCGTATGTCTTTACTTCCTCTGCTGCAAATGTTGAATAGATGTCTTGCCCTTCGGCTCCTAATGCAGTAAGAAGTGTTGCAATTTTCACTTCGTCGTCCTCGCTCGTCTTCTTGGTAGCCTTCATTTAGAGATCAAACGCCATTTTCCATCTTGGCCAATTCTCCGCACGGTTTGTATCAAAGGCGATTCGGTTCTGGAGGCCTCAGACCATCCATGCTTATTTTACAAGTAGTATGAAGACGCACACGTCTTTTTGCCACCAGTGAACGGGCTTCTTTTTAGACGTGGGTCTTCATACTACTTGATAAACCTAGTTTTGTACCGATAAAAAAGAACTGAGAATCTCAAGAAAAATTTAAATCTCTACTTATCCCATTTTTCTCTTTGTCTGTTCTGTTTTTCTCCTCTCTAATCTCTCTCTAGTCTCCCCTCTCCTCTCGCTTTTCTCTCGCCTTGCCTTATCTTTATCTCCTCTTTTCTCTTCTCTATCTATTCTCTTTCATTTCCTCTCTTATCTGTCCCGCAACCATGAACTGGAATCTTCTACAATAGGCCCTCGATCTAAAAAAATTGTCTAAAGTCTCTAGAGCGTAGCAGGGTTATACAACTCCATTTAAGCTGGTTGTTTCGGCGCAAGATCCTCTAGCATCAGCTTAAGTGCTTGGAAAGCCAGGCCAGTTTTGTGGGACCTAATACTCATACTGACTGATACTATCAATCAGATAGTACACTAAACTGACATAAGATACGGGGTTGCAAAAAAAGCTATAAATAAAGTTATTCCAAAACTGTACATACCTACTTAATAAGCCGCGTATCGCCTGACCTTTTAGCCTGGGGGGGGGATGTACACATAGTGACTTGGAGCAGCGAAATCAGACGGCGGCAATATAGACCAATATAGTACAGCAACTATGCTATAGAAATTCGAAATCGGCTTATTCGCACCATGTTCTCAAAATTATAATGAGCAATAATGCGAAAGTCATGTGATTTTTTGAAAAATCGATTTTTTCGGCACTGCAGAATCGTAGGGAAACAAAACTTTAGACACTTGTAGATTTTTGCATTGCGCATCCAACTGCACTGCTTTGAAGCCCAAACTCAAAAAGCTTCGTAGGAAAAATTGGCGAAATAATAAAATGAAGGTCATTTTTTACCCAAAAAACCCACCAAAACTGCATAAAGACGCCGAAATAAATTAAAGTGCCATATACCATTTTGTAGGAAATTTAGTTTTACAACTTTGATCCTTAGATGTCGAAGCCGTATCTCGTAAGGTGTACCAGAATTTTGAGATCTCCCAGAAGCACTTTTGAAAAAATCGTCTTTCCACTTAATTTACGGCTTAGTAATAAAATCTCTGCACTTAAAAGTATATTCATTCGATAGATTTAAAAGTTTTCTATCGATCAACACCTCACTCAACTCAATCGGTGCAGTGGTTGCAAAACAGGAGCATTTTTTGGCGAAAAAACGTGAAATTTAAAAATGCTATGTAAGAGTCTAACTTATTTACTCGTAAATACTTTCTAGCCCATGTCGGCCTTCGGCCGCCATGGGTAGAAATTATTCACTCGCCCTCGGCCCCTAACGGGGCCTCGGGTTCTTTCGCTCTCGGCTCGTTCACTGGTGGAACTAGTTGCAACTTAAGCTTGCGACGCCATGTTATGTTATAAGAAACGAGACCAAATGGCTTGCTAAGTTGTGTCGACAGCTCTTGATTCAATGGATAAGTAAGCGAGGTCTTTTATTAGTTAATTTGCAAGTACCTACATTTAGAAAGTACAGTGCATCGCGCAGATGTACATAGAGCGCTCAATGCTAACAAAACACCCAAGTTAGATGGTTTTATTTTCATGCCAGGCGAAGCTTTTATATAATAAACAAAGGGGGTGTGGGGTGCATCGTAATTGACGGGGACAACTCAAAACTAAATTAGATAAAATTTTTAACAAAACAAGTAGTATGAAGACGCACACGTCTTTTTGCCACCAGTGAACGGGCTTCTTTTTAGACGTGGGTCTTCATACTACTTGATAAACCTAGTTTTGTACCGATGAAAAAGAACTTTGAGAAGCTCAATAAAAATGTAAATCTCTACTTCTCCCATTTTCTCTCTTTGTCTGTTCTGTTTCTCTCCACTCTAATCTCTCTCTAGTCTCCCCTCTCCTCTCCTCGCTTCTAGCTCTCGTTTTATCTCTTATCTTCTCTTTAGTCTTATCTCTTCTCTATTCTCTTTCTCTCTCATCTGACCCGCAGCCATGAGCTGGAATCGAGTCTTCCATAATAGGCTTTAGAAGGCCTCGATATAAAAAAATTTCTAATGACTCCAGAGCGTAGCAGGGTTATATTTTGCAAAGAAAGCTATAAATAAAGTCTTTCCAAAACACTGTACATACCTACTTCAGAAGCCGTATCGCCTGACTTTTTAGTCGGGGGGAGGATTGTACACGTAGTGACTTGGATCTTGCGCCCGACAAACTTTGTACTGGGCTTGCAATTCAAATGTGCCTGTTAAAGAGCTAAATTTAATACGAAATTCTAATCACGTGACGCCCGTTTATCGATCTAATTTCCCTTGGTCTGTGTGCGAGTCAAATGAAGCTCTATTACACGCCCTCCAAACCAAGCCGCCAAGCCCTCTCGCGTTGCCACAACCCCACTTGGAAGGGACGGGTGTGTACATTGTATGTACGATTATTCCTTCCTTTCCTTTCCTTTCTAACCAGCTTAACTCAGCCCAACGCCAAAGCCATGCAAGCAATCGCATGCAAATGCAAATTATGCAAAGCGGTATGCGGCTTAATCTGATGAATTTTGGTGCAAAAAATGCATTTTTACCTCAAAAGAACATCGAATGGTTATGAAACTCAAGAAATCTGTTAAATTAGCTGTATGGAATACTGTGCATTGGTTTCAGTGCAAAATTCTTACCATTTCCAGTTTAAATAGCCCCGAAACTAACATAAAAGTAAAAAGTCAAGTTTTCAGTTTTTTATCGATAATTTTTTACCCAATGAACCGAATCTCTAGAAATTGCACACAAATATGCCTCGTTATGTGGGAAATCAGGCGTCATTAAAATCTTGTCGTCCTATTGCGTTATTTTGCCTGATTTCAAGCAAAATATAAAAAAATCACTACTCTGATCGATTTCCAATCACTTTTGACACATGAGCACTTGTTGCAGACACTCAAAAACTTGGTAAATTTTAGCCAGACATTAGTACAACTAATTGCAGTGTCCGCATTTGATTTACCATTCTTTTAAAAATTTAATCACCCTTTTTTCTGGCACCCAATCAGCCAAAAATCACAAATTATCGATTTCTGATCGATTTTTCAACCCGAAAGCAGCGAAATCAGACGGCGGCAATTTAAACCAATATAGTACAGCAACTATGCTATAGAAATTCGAAGTCGGATTATTCGCACCATGTTCTCAAAATTATAATGAGCAATAATGCGAAAGTCATGTAATTTTTTGAAAAATCGATTTTTGTCAATTTTCTCAGCACTGCAGAAGCGTAGGAAAACAAAGCTTTAGACACTTGTAGATATTTGCATTGCGCATCCAACTGCACTGCTTTGAAGCCGAAACTCAAAAAGCTTCGTAGGAAAAAGTGGGGAAATAATAAAATGAGGGTCATTTTTTTACCCAAAAAACCCACCAAAACTACATAAAGATACCAAAATAAATCAAAGCGCCATATACCATTTTGTAGGAAATTTAGTTTTACAACTTTGATCCTCAGATGTCGAAGCTGTATCTCGTAAGGTGTACCAGAATTTTGAGATCTCCTAGAAGCACTTTTGAAAAAATCGTCTTTCCAGTTAATTTACGGCTCATTTAAAAAATCTCTGCATTTAAAAGTACATTCATTCGATAGATCTAAAAGTTTTCTATCGATCGACACCTCACTCAACTCAATCGGTGCAGTGGTTGCAAAACAGGAGCATTTTTTAGCAAAAAAACGTGAAACTTCAAAATGCATAAGAGTCTAACTTATTTACTCGTAAATACTTTCTAGCCCATGTCGGCCTTCGGCCGCCATGGGTAGAAATTATTCACTCGCCCTCGGCCCCTGGCGGGGCCTCGGGTTCTCTCGCTCTCGCCCGACGCCGCCTTCGGCGGCGCCGGGCTCGGCTCGTTCACTGGTGGAACTAGGATTTATAACAAATAATACCGTATAAAACAAAGGATTTCTGATTGCTTGCTAAATTAGATTCGAATGTAGCTACTTATAGTAATACAATGGGGATTGGCCAGACCTTACATCAATAGCAAAAGCAGACGTGTGAAATATTTTGCTAAGCTTTGACGTTAGCATAAACTTAAATTCACTTAGAAGCTCGGCTGAAAATAGAAAATACGGACTCTATTCCACTTTTTCTATTTTAAAATTTTAAAGAACCGAAAGTAGTGATGTAAAAAAATTGCTGACATTTGCAAACATTTAATTTTCCGACAGATCTATAAAACTCGGTTTACAACAAATATACGCTTGTATCATAAAACTAAATTCGATTTGCAGTACCCAGAGGTAATCATTCCAACGAAGCCAGACGCCATCGGCGAAAACTTCGAGTGGAGCCTGGTCTGCTACTCGTGTGCTCAGCCGAACGACGTATTGCGCAGCAGATGGCACCGCTTGCAGAATGAATGTGCCAACTGTGACAAGTGCATTCTGCTGGTCAGAGAGAAGGCCAGTGTGGCACCAAGTGACGTTTGGCAGCGTGTCCGACCCAGACCAAGGAAACTCGTCAAGCTGGACATGTGCAGGAGATACAGCGATATAGAATCCTGCAACGGTTGCAATCGTTCTGAATGCGACTTTGCCCATGGAGACGCGGAGCTGCGGCAGTGGGAGCTGGAGAGAATCGGCAAATTCTCCTTCAACAAGCTGCTGGAGTCCAATCGATCAGCTGGGTCAGAACTGCCGCTGATTCTCTGCGAGCGACCTGCGGTCGAAGGAGGCTCGGAGACCCGAATTTTCTACACGGGTCCGGAGTCGCTTCCCGCCAGACTCCCTGCTGGGAAAGCACAAAATTCCTGCTATTCGCTCTGCAACTCTCTACTTGAAGGAACTGAGTGCCAGCATCAAGGCATATGCTTCAGTGCTCACTGTGCTGAGGAGGAGCAGCTGTGGAACATCATGCAACAGAAAAGAGGTTAAATCGAGATGCTTACAGAATTCTAATCTTTACGTTATAGCTCGTAATATTGAATAACGCTCGTGTTACAATTCATTAACTGTTTTAGATAATTGGCCCGAACATCTGGTTTTAAGAATCGACAAAATCGAGCCCGAACTCATTGGCTGGAGCCTCGAATCGAGCTGCGACTACATGTACAAGCTGACCTGCTACAGGTGCTCCGAATCACTGGATCCTCTGAGAAGCAGATTCAAGCTGAAGGAAACACAGAACTGTGAGCGGTGCGACCAGAGCATCCTGCTGGTCAGATCGAAGAACAATCAAATCAACAAGTGGCAACGCATCCGAGACAGACAAGGACATCTGGTCATATGTGATCTCTACCAATCAAACAAATGCAGGCGCTCCGAATGTGACTTCGCTCATGGCGATGTGGAACTGAAGCTGTGGAAGCTGGAGAGAATCGGCAAGCTCTCCTTCGACAAACTACTGAAGTCCAAACTGCCGCCGATTCTCTGCGAGCGGCCTGCGGTCAAAGGAGGCTCGGAGCCCCAGATTGTCTACACGGGTCCGGAGCCGCTTCGCGCCAGACTCCCTGTGAAACGTAAAGATTTCCACACTCTCTGCAACTCGCTGTTTCAAAGAAAAGAGTGCCTACATTACAAGTATAATCGCGGCAACTGCTTCTATGCTCACTGTGCTGAGGAAGAGCAGCTGTGGAACATATTGCGAAAGAAAAAGGTAAGATAATCATATTGATATGCTATTAGAGTACGTTTTTAACCTTCGCTATTCTCTCTTCGTAAATTAGAACCATGGTTTGGACCATAGATCTTATATTCCCTAGATAGGCCACTTTGTATGGCGTAAATAGAGAAAGCGCGACCGCTGTTTTTCGTCACTTGTGCTTTTGTGCTTGTGTTTTTCGTTTTTCGTCACATGGTTGCTTAAATTTTGAGTTCAGTAGCTTAGAGACATAGACGCTATTTTTGAGAATTTAATAGAACTTCTCATGAATTGAATAAAAAGCTACTCAATCAAACTATGAATGGTGCATGCACTGCAGAGACTACGGACGAAATTGAGTTCAGTAGTTGATTTTCGCGCTGTCGCAAGTTGCAAATGTTTTTACATTAGCTTTATGGCCACATGAGTGGTTAATGAGTGGCCCATCCTGTGTATATATGATCTTTGGTTTGGACTCATGTTTGATTTGGGTGCGCATTTTAGCAATGTGCATTGTAACACGATATAAATGTGTAAAAGCGTGCATTAAACGCTAGAAGCGGGCTTAAATGGCTCGTGATCGCGTATTGGCTGGAGTCATTTAATGCACGAGAAATATATATCGTGTTACAATACTACTCAATACTTGGTTTTTCTGGCTTAAATGGCTAGGTCACGATTGCGCACTGTGCTCAAAACCAAGTATTGAATCCTATATTCGGCTGTAAATGTTTTGATAAGCGGAATTTTCATCTATGGATCATCCTGTCAAATATTGTCTCATTTTGAATTGCAGAATTGTATGCGAAAATTCTATCTTTAGCTATCAGAGATTTACTGTGTGCCAACTAAATCATGTTACCCTTCCCATATAATCTGTTTATATATGACGCTGTTTTCTTGGCCTCTACCTACATGTACAAAATGCAATACAGAGTTACCTCCTCTTACGCTCGTATCTAACACGCTCAATTACATTTAGAGAAGTGGCCTCTGGAGCTGCGAGCACTGATCGACCGAATCCAGCCTCAGCCACAACCGAGGCAGCAGCAGCAGCAGCAGCAGCAAGGAAGTTTCGGAACTGAACAACATTCCTTCGGAGAATGCGGCGCCCACAGGGCCAGCAACAGCAGATCAGAGCGGGGCTGCGCTGTAGGTCAAGATGCTCCTTGCTCAACGCAACAGCAATTAGGAACTTGGCGGCCGGCAACATCAAATCGGAGCGGGACTGCACTATCTGCCGTAGGTCAGGCTGCTCCTTACCCACCACAACATCAAGGAAGTCGGCAGCCAGCGACATCAGGTCAGCAGAAGGACAAAATTCGCGACAAATAAATCAAAGGGTCAGCAGAGCTCCAAGAGCATCAGATTTGAGGATCTCCTTGAAGAGGAAGAATAACCTTTAAAAGACTGTCCTTGCTGAATTTTTCCTATCTACTATACCTTGTACTTACACTTAAGTTATTCGTCTAACTCTCTGGAACAGCTTCCCGAAATTGAAACAAATTTTAGCGCACAAGGGCCGCTAAAAAGGAATCCGCGCAGTTTTGTCTTAATAAAATCAAATGAAACTCTGATTGATGAAATCAACCAATACCTAACTAAAATGAGCTCGTGACTTGATCAGATCCCTCACTCCCTTTATACTTGTATTCTATCAATCTGGTGGTTCTATATTCGTGCGATGGATCAAATTTGGTCTACAAAGTGAACAAAAATCTAAGAAAAGCAAAATTCAATTGGGCCCGGCCATAGACTACAGAAACGTATTTATTCCCCACTTGGGCCCGGCCATAGACTACAGAAACGTATTTATTCCCCACTTGGGCCCGGTCATAGACTACAGAAACGTATTTATTCCCCTTGGGCCCGGCCATAGACTACAGAAACGTATTTATTCCTCACTGGCGCAATAAAGCTTCAAAACTTTATAAAGTTTTATTTCTTTTATCAGCCTTTTTATCGACTTGTCTATATTTGCTAATCTATATTCGTGATCTGCAATATTACTTAATTACCTTCAGTCCACCACTATTATAATAATTAAATAAGCGCCGTGCAGTCGGTACTTTAATTTTACATTTTTCCATTTTTAAAATTGTATTGAAGCACGAAACAGTTAAAATCGATTTTTATTTCTCGAGTCTCCGGTTTACAGTCTTTGCCTTTTTCGGTACTTTTGCTAGTCAAGCCAGTTTATGGCAGGTTTTTAAACCGTTGAAACTTTTTCCAGTCTCTGGTTTACAGTTTGTGGTTTTCTCGCGGTAGGTTTGTTAGTCAAACCATCTTTGCAATTACGAGTTTATTAACCATAACTCATAATTGCAATATCCTTTAAACTCCCTCCAAGCTTTTGCCGTTATGTATGCACTAATAGGTGGCAGAGTTATTAAGTGTTGCTTAACTGATTATGGCTGTGGATAATTTATGCTACTAATTTTTTTATCATCATAACTTTTCCATATCTTCTCAGCTATTCGCAAAATATTTATATGCATATTAACTATAAACCAATACATCGATATATGAGGTTAACGCTATCCCCATCTGGATATGTCTACCGGCCTGTGTGGCTACGCTTATTGCGCGTCTGAAAAGAAGCTTCAACAGAGTCTAATATTGATGTCTTGAATTTTACTTTTTAAGCAACAGTATTACTGTTGGTAGTACTACAGTAGCAGTAGTACTTCGCCCGTTCAACTGCACACACTTGTGCTTGCTGATCAACGTCAGCAAATGCATTCTGTTGGAATGAGGTCTTCCCAGCTGCTTCACAAGGATGTAGTGAATGTTCGTCCGTGGAATGTCCATGCAAGATGTCTTCGAGCTATCGTAGATTCACTCTTAGATCTGCACCCACCCAGTGTCTGTTGAGCACGATGATGCACTCGCTTTTTTCTATTGCTGAAGTTCTATCATAGCTCGTATTATATAAATAACGGCTTGCGAGCTTCAGCTATAGAGTTTTCTAGAGCTCAACAAACTGTGACATGTATATAGTAGTCTCAGAAGGAATATAATTGAATTACTACACATTTCATAGTATCTTGAAACTGTTGCTCAACTTGATCCAGCTCGTCTAGAAAATTCTGTCGACCTGTGGCTTCTTACCGAAAGAGTGCGTCATAGAATGCATTGAGCAGCTTCATTTTATGCGCTAGTCGTGTTCTGTAGTGGCTGCACCGCATGCTTTGAGCCGCTGCTCCGCCTAATGATTGATGGTCACGACTTCGTATTGAAAAAAACGTTCGAGACGTCCTCACCAAGATGAAGGTCTCAAGGTCACCACATCAGGCCCTTGTCGAAAGCCATGGCAACATGACAATGCCTTCGCATACGTAGGGATCCCACAGTGAAGTTACGGATGCACGGACTTCTCTACTAAGTCAGTGCACTGTATGTCACCCACATATAGTGGGGTGTGGCTACGCGTTGGAATGGTGCACTTTGATGTATTGACGACTGTGACGATATGGGGGAGTGGGGAGTAAGCGCGTGCTCTCAGCAATAAGCTCAAAGGGGAGTTATATAGTAATGAATTTATCACAGTTTAAACTCGTTTCACCTTTTATTGCCTCAGCTCGGATAATCATGCAGGTGCAGCGGTGGCAATTTGAGATGGTGTTGAGCCTATCGTAGGGTAGATGGGTACGGGTGGCTCGGCAGATGCTACTGTTCTGTTGCACAGAGGAAAGAGAAATCAGAGAACAAGCCTATAGGGCTGTTTACGCAGGTTTGTGCCAGACGTGCACTGTAAGAACAAAGAGCTGGAATATTGTTACTCCGCTCGCTGGGCGGAGGGGTTTTATTTTAGCATTAAAAACTGGACCGCAACACTGTGTTCCCCATAGTTCGCATATTTGTGCTTCTATTTATTTTGGCTCAACCGACGCCGAGTAAGTTTATGGGGCCCTGAAAAGGGCCGTTTGAATTTCCAGTCACCTCTTAATACACAACAGCTAGTCTGCAGCTGGTGCAGTCGGTGCAGCCGTCCCGCATTATCTTCAGCTCAAAACGCCGCAGGACCATGCAGACGAAACACGCGGAAGTGATGCTGAATCGATGATATCCGTGTAGATCACTGCCGTCTGTGGAGTCGAGAGCTCCCATGCAGGTAGGCGCAATGTCTCTCATTTGTGCAGAGCATCGCTTAGCGCACCCGATGACATTGACAACATATGCTTGGTCCAGCGTAGATCATGCGCGAGCGTTACGACTCGTACAGTTCAAGGACTGCTGAAAAAATCATATATCTACTTACCTACTTCAAGTAATCTACTTAACTAGTCCTTAATTAAAGCGTTTCACCTAGGCATTTTGTTTCTTGTGGGATGTCCTTTCTATAGATGGTGTCTCGCATGCTCCACCACTTCCGCTTCTGGTGAAAAAATGGCCACCATCGTCTTGGCGTTGCTAATTTATAGTTAGGCAATGTTGGGTAGCCCATTGCTCCTTATGGCGAACTGCTGCATCAGGTTCCGGAGAAAGCTGGTGTCAGGGCCACTGAAAAAAGCTACGACATCCGCGTAACCGCACGGCTCTGATGATGCTGCTGGGGGCGTCAATTGTCAGGAGTTCGTCGTCGATCACAAGTTCCAGATCAGGTAGGTGAGCACCGCCTTTGGTTCCGCCCTTCATCACCGTGTGGTTTCAGCATCCACATTGAGCTGTCACCGTTCTGTTTCGGATCATAAAGTGATGATCCATCGCACAACACTTGGTCTGACCTTTTTCTCTTTCCTTTCCCTTTCTCTTTCCTCTTTCCTCTTTCTCTTTCTCTTT
>NIVC01002364.1:0-10000 GCA_002269645.1 Macrostomum lignano
TTCGAAAAAACATTTGTCCACCTTAGACAATCATTGATGTGTCTACATCAGTTGCACTGTACTTGCTAGCATTATTTTACGGTGCACAATATACCAATAGTTAGTCGTACTAATAATCCATATTTATGGCTAACCATCAACACAATGTTATCGGTGTGTCGTTATAAAAATTCTTCCGACCACTGTTTGGTAGCGGTCGTTTTTGATTGTTTCTAATTTATACAAATTTATTAGCCGTTTATACGCTAAAGCTCCACGGTTATAATATTCGTACTCGTAAATGCATGAGCAATTTGTTCACTGTACTGTGCGAAAAGTTAGTACTTGTTTTAATATGACTTAGGACTTAAGTAGTTGCTAGATCTATAGAAAACGAACTGTCCTGTGAATCTTGCTTGAATGCAAACAATACCAAATTTCAGGTGCTCAGAGCGTCCTACACTGGGCCCAGGCGGGGCTACAACGATGACAGGTGGCACACGTTAATTATTAAACGACGGGCTAATTACCTGGCCTTCTACGTTGACGACGACAGGCCTGGGATGGAGTTTCAGAAAGGTTAGTTATATAGTAACTATAAGAATCCAAGATTGGTTTTTTCCTCTTTCGTTTAAAACATCTGGTCAACATGACGTCCTGTTACCAACTTGACGCCCTGTTACCAACTTGACCTCTGTTACCAACTTGAGCCTAGCTGTTACCAACTTGATGCCTAGCTGTTACCAACTTGATGCTAGCTGTTACCAACTTGATGCCTAGCTGTTACCAACTTGATGCCTAGCTGTTACCAACTTGACGTTCAGTTACCAACTTGACGCCCTGTTACCAACTTGACGCCCTGTTACCAAATTGACGCCCTGTTACCTCCTTGACGTCCGTTACCAACTTGACACCCTGTTACCAACTTGATGCCTAGCTGTTACCAACTTGACGTTCAGTTTTCAACTTGACGCCCTGTTACCAACTTGACGCCCTGTTACCAATTGACGCCCTGTTACCTCCTTGACGTTCCGTTACCAACTTGACACCCTGTTACCAACTTGATGCCTAGCTGTTACCAACTTGACGTTCAGTTTTCAACTTGACGCCCTGTTACCAACTTGACGCCCTGTTACCAACTTGACGCCCTGTTACCAAATTGACGCCCTGTTACCTCCTTGACGTTCCGTTACCAACTTGACGCCCTGTTACCAACTTGACGCTCTGTTACCAACTTGACGCCCTGCTACCAACTTTGACGCCCTGTTTCCAACAAGTTTACTATCAATACTTATAATTTATTAACTTGACGTTCTGCAAACAGTCTTTTGGAGTTCTGACACTCACTCATAAACCTATGGTAGCTACATACGTTTAATGTCTAGCTTGCATTAAATCTAACATTTTCGACAGTTATACTTCCGGTCGATGTCAGAAGAGGCTTTGTTTGGCAAATCGACAGCATCGAAATTGGGGGCTGCAATTTGGGCACCATGACTGGGCCGTACGACAACTTCTACGGTTTCAAAGGCAAATTGCAGAACTTCCATTGGCTGACACTAAATACTTGTACGACCTGTTCCGAGCCTCAAAGAGATTCCAGTTGGAGATGAAAACTCCGGACCATCTGACCACCCCGACGCCGAAACCGACGCGACCCAGTCCACCGGAGAAGCCGGAGAGCGACTTCACGCTCACATTCCTGCGGACTCACCAGTACAGTCGCCTATCCAGCGGGACAGTGATGCTGCGCAACATTGACTCAACTGGCTTCACCATGGAGCTCTCATTCAGAACCAGAGAAAGCAGCGCAGTGCTAGTATTTATCAATATTCTTCAGGAGACTGAGAAATTTTTCGGTCTAGAACTGCACGAAGGACGGCTGCGTTACAGCTTCAACCTGAAGGACCGCTACTCGGACTATGTGGGCCACGTGGGCCAGCTGAATGACGATCGTTGGCACCGGGTTTGGCTGCACATTTTCACACCGGATCGTTACGGCCGTGGTCAGAACAGGATGTACTTTGTTGTCGACGGCGTCAACATCGAGGGTCCTCTAGTCAGTAGCATGTTCACCTATCAGGGTGAGGTGTATCTCGGCGGCGTTGATGACGACAGCCTAGCCAGAAACTTGGAGCGTTTCGGTTTTAGATCGTACGCTAAGCCCCAGTACTCTGGTTGTATGGGTCAGTGATGTTTTACCAAACCTCGGGTCACATTGCTCCGCTCAACCGGGCCTACAATCTCAAATCGGAGCCGAGTGGAAGCGTCATTCGCGGCTCAGTCTGCCAGCTGATGCGATGCGCCGACGACAGCGGCTTCTGCTCCAACGGTGGCACGTGTCGCGAGACAGATGACGGCCGGCTACAGTGCGTTTGTCCCGCTGGAATCGGCGGCGAGCGCTGCGAGTTGCGACCGGAGTGCCCGATGAACTTCTGCAACGGTAGGGGAGTCTGCGACTGTCAGGGCCGCTATCCCTGCAGCCCGCGCTGCACCTGCAACGCCAATTGGTCCGGCGACCGCTGCCAGTACCAGATGTCCTGCCCTGACTCGTTCCGCTGCCAGAACAACGGCGTTTGCACCTGCAGCGGTAGCTCACCAAGCTACGTCTGCCGTCCGAGTGCCGCTGTCCAACCGGCTTCACTGGGGTCTTCTGCGAGACGCCGCTTCGCTGCGATGCCAGCCTGTGCCAGAACGGCGGCACCTGCTACTGCGATCGGCCGAGCTGTTACGTGGCCGATGCGTGACCAAGTGCAACTGCCGCAGACTGTACAGCGGCGACTACTGCCAGAACTTCGACTGCGGCACGTACTTGAACCAGTGCAACGGCCGGGGCACCTGCAACTGCCGCAACGAGGATGACTGCACCTGCAACTGCCAAAGCGGCTACACGGGCGTCCGGTGCGACCAACAGCCCGAACAGTGCGACGGAGTCGTCTGCGGCAACTTCGGTTTTTGTCGGTCACCAACGGCCAGCGATCGTGCGACTGCAGCCGGAGCGGCTACTTTGTCAATGGACTGCAGTGCTCCAGACCGGCCGATGGCTTCCTGATTAGCGGCGAAGTGATCTACGGACCTAGCGGTACTTCTTCGCACAAGCCAACTCCTGGTGGTTACTACGTGCTCCAGCTGCCGTCGCCTAAGCTGACTGACGCCGACAATGTCACCATTGGCTTCCAGACTTACAACAAAGCCAACACTAGCACTATCCTGACCTTCAACGGCACAAATGGCCGGTTCTGGAACTTGGAATTGGACGACGGAGAGTTGAAGCTGAATCAGAACTCAGTTCGTTATGCTATTCGACTGCCGAATAGTGTCAACTTGGCTGACGGCACGTACCATACCATCTATCTGGAGCGAGAAGGCAACCTCTACAGGGTTTTTATCAATGGAACGTTTTTGACGAGGTTTACCACGTGTGAGTAGGGCTGCGGCTTCCGAATTTTAACTTCTTTTGACGTTATTACGAGCTAAGAGTGTGTCAATTATTGTAGGACTTGATTAGGAACTGATGCATTACCAAAGGGGTATTGGGTAATGTACAGGACCAAGGACATGGCCAAGGGACTACCTAGATAGTTTAAACTTCGGATGACAAGCAGTCCGCATATTTTACTTTGTAATTCAAACTGAACTACTTTAAAATCATTCAACTAGAACAAGTGCTACATCAGGAAAATGTTAACTAGCCGCACCTTCTGTCGCTTAACTTTCAGCTGGCCAAGGATTCCCGTACAGTCAACTCATATTCGGAGCCGATCCACGCGGCAGGAACGTCTTTTATGGCACCGTTGGAAGTGAGTGGAGGTTAATATCAGTTTTTTCAGGCCTTGCATTGCATGGGAGGCATTGCTGATATGTCAAGGCTTACGGAGAGATTGCTGATTTGTCAAGGCTGAGAGGTCAGAAGGGGGGCATCACAAACAATCCCGAAATATCACGTTCTCGAAAATCCAAAACGCAGGGGCTTGTCATAGCTTTCGAGAATGTGATATTTAGGGTTTATGATGCGCCCTGCACTTTGGATTTTCGAGATTGTGATATTTAGGGTTTGTGATATTTAGCGTTTATGATGCGGCTTGTCAGAGTTTTCGAGAATATGATATTTAGCGTTTGTGATATTTAGGGTTTATGATGGGAGGTGCGTTTCGAGGTTGTGATTTTTAGGGTTTGTTATGGCGCCCCGTCAGAAGCTACATGTAGCTTATTCAAAAAAAGTATTCATTCTTTCTTGGCTCTCCAAAGGGGGGGGCTGATTGCTAGTCCTATATACTAAAAATTGTTTGTCTCTATCTAGGTAGGTACGTATGTGATTGATTTCAGAAAAAAACAGCTCAACCGATTTTCATGAAACTTGCACCGTTTGATCAGAAATTTTCAGATTTCTGTTACAAATGCTAATGGGATTCAATGTTCGAGAAACGAGTTTGTTAATTATACTCTTGAATTGACAAACAAATTCTAATTGACTGCTAGAAGAGCAAGCCTAGATGTGAACAGGTTAAACTAACTGCTAATGCGGCGACATAGGTTTCAATTAGATTTTTTTTAAAAAAATTTCCTCAAAAGCTCTTTCAAACTGAAATGGACTTAACAAAAGTGAATAAAGCTCACAGGAATGCTGAAATCTTGGAGAAGATAGCTGGCTTTCAGGGCTGATGCTTTTTTGCTTTGTAAATCATTTTCTTTCAGAAACAAAATAGTGACTTTTCAAGATCAGAAGCTACATGTAGTTTATTCAATTTTTTTCATTCGTTTCTTCGTTTCTTTTCTTCGCCTCCCCAATAGAGGTCGAAGATTGCTAGTTAATGACTATGTTAGTCAATCATTTTATATTTTTGAAACTCATAGAAAAGTTTCTTTTTACTACAAATTTTTTTCTAGTTAAATCAATTTAAAACAAAATTTTAAGAGCCAGACTATAAAATAGTCTTCGACAATTTCAGGATCTGAGTTTTATCTACTAAGGTTTGTTAAAAGTAGCGATTACCACCACCTGTTTTAATCACCCTGTATTACAAAACATCTTCCAAAAACTTCCAGACCTAAAATGGAACGGAGTCGTCTATGACCGGTCCAAGTTTCCCGACGGCGGTCGGCGGCCGACCGACGATCACGTGATTCCGCTGCCGCTGCCGGCCAATCTGGCTCAGCCGCCGTCTTGCAGCGACAAGGCCTGGCGAGGCTACTGCTCCAACAATGGACGCTGCTACGAGAGCGGCATGTCGTTGAAGTGCGAATGCTTGCCGCCCTATTATGGACAGAGGTGTACCAAGAGTGAGTGATAGCTTTGCTTACCTGTCTAATGAACCTTTGTTTTATTACGAGCATTGCAAACAAAACGACTGTCACAAGTCTGAGAACAACTAATGGAGATCATGTAATCTGATGTATCACCGTATCACAAGCATTTTCTTTAATACGTTACTTACAGCAGAAATAATGGAATATTGCACCATGATGTGAAACTTTTATCAACTACTCTACTTGCAGAACTTGTAGAAATATAGGAAAAAATAAACTCAATAATAAAACAAATATATGCATTTCCTGTAATATTGATAATATCAACAATAATTATTTATTGCACATGCCCCAATGGGCAGATGTGCAACCGACAGCTCAGCCGCAGCTATTGCGCGGCGCATCTGAAGGCTGCGTACGGCTGTTCAGTCCAAGGACTGGGGCGTCGCCACACACAGCCTCGATTACCCCAGCTAATGCTGGCACCCATTTTACAGCTGGTGAACTGAAGCAATGTAGAGTTAAGTGTAGAGTTAAGGACACAAATTGTTGCAGAGTGGGTCAAGAATCGAATCCCCGACTTTTCAACCGTGAGTCCGACGATTTAACAACTAGGCTACAACCCTGCTATATTCTAGGCTCTTCCATAAGCAAAAATACACTAGTTTTTTAATCAGTCACCCCGCGCCATTGTTCCCCTCAGCTCCGTACGGAGTTCGCATCCAACGAGAGGACAACAGGGACGAATGCGCGGTGCTTCGAGTCTCCTCCGTCCCAACTGGCAGCGACGGCTCAACAAGAACCGAAAGCTTCCGCTTCGGCTTCCAGACGTTTCAATCGACTGCCGTGCTAGTCACGGTGTACAACCGTCAGGAGCAATTCTGGCAGCTGTTCCTAAGAGACGGCCGGGTTTACCTGCGAGATTCGTTTAGTCGCGACGCTCGAATGGTGTTTTATCCTCGAGTTAACGACGGCGCCGCTCACACCATTGTGGGCAACCGGGACGGCCAGAGTTTGAGCTTCTTCCTGGACGGCGAGGGCGGCATGGTGGACCGGTACGCACTCAACCGGAGCCTCTTCGGTTCTGACGGTCAGTTTGAGCACAGCAAACTGGAGTTCGGCGCCGGTAACTACAGTGACGGACCCGGGCGGCCGGATTACAAGCTGTGCTTTCTGGGTGCCATTGGAGGCAAGTCTTGAGGCAGAGACAAACCTCGTGACACTAAAACAACATTGAATTGTCTAAGAAAACTAGGAAAAATGTTAAAGAGATTTGCCCTGAGCATGGTTTTTTCGTCAGTTTATTGATTGAAAATTTTTACAGAGATTTTCAAAATTAGAATCTATAGGGGGGGCTTTAGCACCAGGGGCTTTAGCACCAGGGGCTTTAGCACCAGGGGCTTCAGCACCAGGGGCTTTAGCACCAGGGGCTTTAGCACCAGGGGCTTTAGCACCAGGGGCTTTAGCACCAGGGGCTTCAGCACCAGGGGCTTTAGTACCAGGGGCTTTAGCACCAGTAACGCCAGCAACAACTGCATAGTGAAGTTGGGCTACAGTTTTTTTAATTGCGGCCTCCAGAGCCCTTGCCCTTGGTGCTGGTTGGATCTCACCTTCTGGAGTTGCAAATGATGAAGCGTGGGATTCTTCTACATTCAGCTTTCGGAGCTACTGATAAACTATAAAAACCCGACCCCGCAGCCATCGAATGGAACGGACTCCGGCCCATAGACGAAAAAGGCAGCTTCTGTCCGAGATGGTGCGGCATCTGGCCTACCACGCTGGTTGGGATTCCCTTCCCAACCACCCTGACTATCGACGGTTTCGTGGACCTCGACGGGTCGCGCCTGCCGCCAAACGGTGGCTACGCCGATGTTGGAGGCCCCGGGCCCGGGCTGGTCGACGCCGACCTGCTCTATCCGGGTAGCAACGGGGAGGTCAGCGCAGTTGGCGCCGGCGCCGTTGTCATGACTGGCGCCGGCGGCGGTGGCGGTGGCAGCGGTGCCGCAGTGGTTCCCGGGCTGGCCGCCGCAGGGTTTGGTGCAGGCGGCGCCGGCGGCGCGGTGAGCGCATGGATTGCGGGCCTCCTGCTGGCGCTGCTGCTGCTGCTGTCAGCCTGTCTGTGGGCCTGCTGTCACTGCAAACCGGGCTACTACCTGTGCTGCGCCAAGGGGTCGGGCGGCTTCGCTTCGGTAATGAAGAAACAATTAGATAGATAGATAGATAGATAGATAGATAGATAGATAGATAGATAGATAGATAGATAGATAGATAGATAGATAGATAGATAGATAGATAGATAGATAGATAGATAGATAGACAGATAGATAGACAGATGCCCCATTTAATATTTCAGTTTGCCCAGCTGGCGGCAATGAAAAGTCAACTGGGCGCGGCCATTGGTGGTCGGAAAAAGCGAAGCGCAAACGGGGGCGCCACTGCGACGGATGGAGGAGCAGTCAATGTGAGCACGAAGTCCTTGCTACCAAAGCCCCTTAGACTTTAATACAGTACAATAGACTTTAATATTCGAAATCTCTCTAAAAAATCACCAGATGGACATCGGACAGCTCGATCGATCAACACTGGACACTCGGATGCACCTGCAGGGCACCACGGATGTCCTGTCTATCCGGTCTGGTGGCGGAGGCGGCGCCGGAGGAATGTGGAGTCGCTATGAGCACACCGTCAGACAAGACGACGCCATGTCAGACGCGTACAGACCCCGGCAGACTTACACCATCGGTCGGGACAAGGTGCTGGATTTGACTTCCAACTATCAGATTGATACAATGGGAGCCGTTGAGACTGGCGCCCGCACTCAGGAGAATGTCTACCTGAGCGAGAATATCAAGGTGAGCTGTGGCTTTTCTAATAGCCGGTGACGCTTAAATTGGGCACTGATTAAAGCTTGAATTGGGCACTGATTAAAGCTTGAATTGGGCACTGATTGAAGCTTGAATTGGGCACTGATTAAAGCTTGAATTGGGCACTGATTAAAGCTTGAATTGGGCACTGATTAAAGCTTGAATTGGGCACTGATTAAAGCTTGAATTGGGCACTGATTAAAGCTTGAATTGGGCACTGATTGAAGCTTGAATTGGGCACTGATTAAAGCTTGAATTGGGCACTGATTAAAGCTTGAATTGGGCACTGATTAAAGCTTGAATTGGGCACTGATTAAAGCTTAAATTGGGCACTGATTAAAGCTTGAATTGGGCACTGATTGAAGCTTGAATTGGGCACTGATTAAAGCTTGAATTGGGCACTGATTAAAGCTTGAATTGGGCACTGATTAAAGCTTGAATTGGGCACTGATTAAAGCTTAAATTGGGCACTGATTAAAGCTTGAATTGGGCACTGATTAAAGCTTGAATTGGGCACTGATTAAAGCTTGAATTGGGCACTGATTGAAGCTTGAATTGGGCACTGATTAAAGCTTGAATTGGGCACTGATTAAAGCTTGAATTGGGCACTGATTAAAGCTTGAATTGGGCACTGATTAAAGCTTGAATTGGGCACTGATTAAAGCTTGAATTGGGCACTGATTAAAGCTTGAATTGGGCACTGATTAAAGCTTAAATTGGGCACTGATTAAAGCTTGAATTGGGCACTGATTGAAGCTTGAATTGGGCACTGATTAAAGCTTGAATTGGGCACTGATTAAAGCTTGAATTGGGCACTGATTAAAGCTTGAATTGGGCACTGATTAAAGCTTAAATTGGGCACTGATTAAAGCTTGAATTGGGCACTGATTAAAGCTTGAATTGGGCACTGATTAAAGCTTGAATTGGGCACTGATTGAAGCTTGAATTGGGCACTGATTAAAGCTTGAATTGGGCACTGATTAAAGCTTGAATTGGGCACTGATTAAAGCTTGAATTGGGCACTGATTAAAGCTTGAATTGGGCACTGATTAAAGCTTGAATTGGGCACTGATTGAAGCTTGAATTGGGCACTGATTAAAGCTTGAATTGGGCACTGATTAAAGCTTGAATTGGGCACTGATTAAAGCTTGAATTGGGCACTGATTAAAGCTTGAATTGGGCACTGATTGAAGCTTGAATTGGGCACTGATTAAAGCTTGAATTGGGCACTGATTACGCTAACAACCATATTATCGTCCGTAGGTTGACTGCGCGCTCATCACCCAGAACAGTCGCTATGTTGTCACTGGCAACGCGGCCGGCTCAGCCCAGGTGTGGGACTGCGTCAGCGGTGACCTGATCAAGGTGATGGACGGTCGCGACATCGGCTGCACGGAGATTCATCTCGCCTGCGACGACTCCGTACTGCTCGGCCTGGTGCTGGACGAGGCCACCGGGCGGCACCGGCTGCAGATGTGGGACTTCGCGCACGGCCGACAGATTGCGATGCCGCACGACGCGTTCTGCTCAACCGTGACCGTGAACAGGAGCGGTGCTCACGTACGAATGGGGTTTTTTATCTGCTTAACTATCTCCATTCAATTGTCAACCTGAGGGTGTCTGCTGTTGTGCGTAGGATCTGTGAGATACCTCAATAATTGTTTGCCTGGAGACGTTCCATCTACCTCATTGTCTACCTAAGGGTGTCTATCTACCTCATTGTCTACCTAAGGGTGTCTATCTACCTCATTGTCTACCTAAGGGTGTCTATCTACCTCATTGTCTACCTAAGGGTGTCTATCTACCTCATTGTCTACCTAAGGGTGTCTATCTACCTCATTGTCTACCTAAGGGTGTCTATCTACCTCATTGTCTACCTAAGGGTGTCTATCTACCTGATTGTCTACCTA